>JACCGJ010001174.1:0-72401 GCA_013407085.1 Atriophallophorus winterbourni
TTCATGAAAATTGCCTTCATGTTTGATTGGCACCCCATCTCATTTTGTTTGTGTTTTCTCTTCTGTAGACATTCGCCTTCTACCATTATTTTTGAGATTTTACTGTGTCATAGTTGCATGACATGTAAGTGTTCGGTGCCTGCTATTGATTTAATGATGACCTTGCCAATTATGATGATGATGACGATATCAATGTATGTGTTTCTGCTACTATTTCAGCATAAGACCATTTTAACATAACTTGATGGCTTAATCATTCGTTCACTTAGAAGCCTCACAAATTAACCTGCATAAAAATAGAGAAATTTTCGGTTTTATTTATTCAACTTTTTATTTCAGGTGAAATCTACTTTTCACATTGTTATCAACCAGCTGAGATGAATGCTCCGGCTTCTTTCGAACCATTCCTATTGGTAGACGGAGAAAAGAAGTGAGCCCGAGATCTTTCCTCTTACATAATTAGAATTTCTTTTGAAAATGATACGCAAGTCCCTAACGCAGCCATTTTCACAATCAATCGAGAGGATCACACTATTGGAAATATGCTCACTTGGTGAGTTTATATTTTGTATTTCTCATGCTAACTTGAAATTGTAATCAAACAGCCATTAACACTCCTTTTGATAACTAACGCGGTTTGAGTGCCGTATACACTCTAAATAATTACATGATTTTTGTACAAAATTTGCTGAAGCTCTCCATTATTCTTCTTTTGCTTCCCATATTTATCGAAAACTATTCTCAAACCAGGATATGTAAGCGTATTGTTGAATTGTTCGACTTGTCACGGGTGTGCGCTTGTACAGTGCTTCCATTTTCTGCAGCGATCACCATTCTGAATAGTTTTGCCGCTAGTAATGAGCTGCACGATTGAGTCCCGCTGCCATTTCTCATGTCTGTCTACGCCTGGGCAACCTGACAGTATCCTAGCCCATGTGCAGTCAATCACTGTGTGAAAATGCCTGCTTCAGGGTTGTGATTTCATGCATTATACATGCATACATACATACTTACATCGTTTTACTTTGATTAGTTACGACGCTGTTTACCATGCACTTTTTGCGTGACTCTGGTGATTGTTTTGCTTCCTCTTCATGTCAAACGGGTCTAGGTATATGCACAGAAACCTCGGTTAAAAATGGATTTCCGTCAATTGCAGGATATGGGCTACAGACTAGCTACGTCTGTCAACGCGATTTCCCTAACCGCTGATTGTTCGTATTAAACACTTGTTCTCGGAGTAATTTTATCACTGATGACAACAAATAGATCTACGCTAACCCCAGTAAGCTATTTCGGCGCGTAAAGATTTCAAATGTCATTATTCTAGCTGGGGATCTGAATACTCAACTTGTCGGCTAGGTAATGCTGAGCTGCAAATCGGTAGTGCATTCAACGTATATGTTCAACGTAATGCAATATTGAATCCTTCCTGCAACGTTTTGGCACAGATTATTCGTTAGTAGCGCTTCCTTCGTTTAGGAATAAGATTTGGTGTGCAACTCCCTGTCCGCCAAATGACGGTCAGTCGTTTGCTCAAATCGACCATTTATTTCTAAGCGCTCCTTCATGAACAGTTTTAAGGATTCTTATTACGCGTTCATTCAATCTAAATTCGCATTAAAATTCTCTGGTCCAACGGCCGTCAAATCTGCTTGCATATCACTTGAACAAGTTGTGTGAACCCATGAATGAGGTAACGTATCGCAGCAGCTTAGCAAATAGAATTTTCATCACGATATCCGACAATATCACTGAAATGGAATGTGATATCTACCATTGTGCACGATGTTGTGGAGTCTGCATGTAACAGTACCGACTCTAGCAGAAGTTCTTACTGGATTTCCCGTTTAATTATTGTAAGAAGCACCAATGATTTCTCCTTGTTCACAAAATAACGCAGAACATGAGGTGTCTAAAGTTGTTTCTTGCCTAGCATTTGAACTGACAGGGATCAATTATTGCTAAAAAAATCAGTTAGTCATCAATACATGTAATGTCTGAAAGCTGTTGTAGCTAATTTGGTGAACGGGGATTCAGAAATAATAAATCTAGAGAGATTATCACTAATTAAAATGGTACTTAAATAAAAAACAAAGTGTATTGCTTGTCTCGGGATGCCTAACATTTTCGTGAGCAATTTAAGCGCCGAACAGCAGTTAACTTTCTGTTTTGCATTCTGAACTCTGTTCGGTTAATTTGACGCCCCCGAACAAAGGAAAATCAGGTACTGCATAGACTCAATAAAAGATTTAAACCAACAGGTCCGAATACATTAATACTGGTACTGTCAGGGATGGCTGTGAATTCTTACTAATCACGCTACACTATTGCTTTCAGGAGGTAAGGCAGACAGTATTTATTCCCAGTGTTATGTAGGATCTATAAATATATTCAAGAATGGTGTGCGAACTTTATACTCTAACCGCAGGGGAATAAACCTGTTAATAAACGGCTAGCTTCAATCTTTCTCTACTAATCCATGCAACGGCGTTATTCGTTTTTCATCGGTATGAACAATATTAGCATATTGCGGATTACAATCAACAAAGTCTAATCGTTCAACGGTGTCATCAGATTTTGTTGTACGATCGAAGCGCTTGAGCCAGTCAGGGCGAAATTATGTCAACCAGGTTGTTAGCGAGAAACCAGCATTCTATATCCCGCTTTTCTTCATATATGTTGATCATGAAAAATGTCATGCGATTGTGATGTTATATTTAAGCTTGAACATTTTGATAGCTTACCCGCAGCCTTTGAGTCGATTAAATTCCGACTTCAATACCTATTGTTTTTTCAGACCAAATAGATGCATCTGGCCTCACGTTTATCTAAACGTTGCTTTATTCGATTTACTTCTTTAAATTTTAATAAGATGTTTCGATTAACGTTTGCAAACTCTGTCACTTATTAATTTGGCGCTTGCTATAGTTTTTGTATACGACAAGTGGAGAAAGATTCGTTCCTTTGCCTTCCAGCCAGCTTCTTAAAGATCCGCGTGTATTGTTTGCCGGCTACAAAGCTCCGCACCCTCTGGAACATAAGATCGTCATCCGTGTTCAAACTACGGCCGCAACGACTCCAGCCAGCGTTTTCATTTCAGCGTTGAACGATTTGATCAGTGAAATTTCAAACATTGAAGAACAATTTAGGGTAAGTCATTCAGCAGTGTTCCCTAATCAATCAAATTGTAGATGGCCACAAAGTGACAACCATTAAACGAACTCCTTTGTATTTATGAATCCCTTGTGAAAATACACCCTTCCCGTTTATACCTTGTTGTTTTTCTGGACGAGTATCTGACAGCCCGTTTTTTCAAAGTTATCATTGAACTAATACTTTAAGCGATGATTGTCTTATTGCCCGATAGCCACAACATGATGCATACGACTCCATCGAGGGCGTGACACTAGCTCTGCACGAACAACATGCTTCTTAATCTAAATAAATAAACTTCAGTAGTGATCCATCTATGGCTTGATGGATTCTAGTGCAAAATCGACACTGGATTTTACAAGCCATTGGCCGTTTAAGAATCAAAACCTGAATATATGAGGATGCTCGAATGCAGTCATTTATTATTCCGGTAAAATTCACCAATTCAATTTTAATGGTCGAAAGCGCATATAGCTTTACAAAAATCCACAGAATAATGTGGGAACTACGAATAATATAACAAGTAAAAACGCGATTTGGTTTCTTACTGAGCAGTTCAAGAATCAGGTAAAAATCCATTATGCGGAAATTGTTTTCGATTTGTGGGATGACAAATATAGATGCATGGGGTCAAGATGTATTGTTTTCTTCGATGCAGTGATTAAGGGTCAATAGGTATCAAGACTTCGACTCCTTGAACATCTGCTGATTTGATGACTTTACAACATAATCGGGTAGATTGTTCCAAGTTAAACAAACTCGCACGGCAAAATGTCGTCTACAGTTGAGTCGCGAGTGAGGGACAGAATCAATGTGTAAGCTCTTGCCTTATGCGAGCCCCGCAGAATAAATAAGCACTGTAGAGGGTGGTTTGCGGTATTCAAAATATTGTAAACCAAAATCAAATCCCCTCGGAGTCGACGACGCTGATTATCGAATAAATTCAGGGGTATGATTTGCTCATTGTATGGTTTCCGGCTGAGTCCCGCGACAAGTTTAGTAGCTCGATGGTATATTCTTTGCAAAGTTGCAACATCTTTTTTAAGTCATAGCGACCGTGCTTGAACTACATATTCCATCGTGGGTCTGATGTACGTATTTAGAATGCGTGGAATTGTCTGTTTAGAGAACCTACCGAAAATTCTGTTAAAGAGCGACTATTTCTGTGATGTTTTGCGATAGACGGAGTTGCAGTGGCTCAACGTCTCTAGGGTCTTGCTTATCAACAAACCCAAATCCTTTTGTTTCATGGTCCATGAGAGGCTGTGTGCACCAATAAAATATTGGAACTCCACATATTTTCCAAGGTTTAACATGTGACACTTTTGGAAATGGAAAAATATGCAATTTTTTAGGGACCAACCGTGGAGGTTGTCCAGATCCTTCTGGAGCAGTTCGCAGTCTTCCGGCTTATTTATCCTCGACCACATTTTTATATCGTCCGTGAACAGTAGATCTCACATTTGATGAGAGCCGGTATGTCATTGGCATAAAATGCGAAGAGGATTGGTCCGAGGACGGATCCATGAGGCAACCCACTTGCCGCAGCTACCGACTTCGATTAAGCATCGTCCATAGAGACTTGAACAAGCTGATCTAACCAGGCTGATAGTCTGCCAGTGATACCACAACCTTCCAGCTTCTGCAAGAGAATACTGTTGTTTACGCGGTCAAATGTTTTCGGCATATCTTTGACACATGGTGTCGAATATATTTGCAACATTTGTTCCCAAACTAGCTTACTTTCAAATTAGTATCCGCGGCACAGAAAATTTCATCGCCATATCTCCATTTGCAATGGTAATCTATTTACATGGCCGCAGAAAACAACATGCAATTCAAGTGGTGTTAACTTTGTTCAATTGTCAGCTGTTTCGCAATTTGTCGTTTCCAACACTCGTTTCGCTCATCCAACGGTAGGCGGGAAAATCTGGCCCTTAATACTGTCGGTGTATGTCGGGAAAATACACGAATTTCGCTCGATAATGTACCAATACCGGCGATAAGTGTAACAAGCTTAATATGTGTGCCATAGGTTTGGCAGCTAAACTACCTAGTGTGTCATGAAGGTATTAGAATATATTTGAAACCGATCGGAAATCCAGAGTCATGATAACAAATTTCGCAATGAATCGGTTAAGGCGATTTCTGATAACGTTTCGCTTCTGGTACGGAAGCCTCGTCAGATAAAAATGTCAGTACGAATGGGTACGATCAGGTTTCAATTGCATTTATTAGATCAATCCCAAGTTATTCAGGATGGGCAGGCGAGATTATGATCAATTGATGTAGTCATTTGCATGTTGCATAATCCCCTAATTGCTTTGTTTTTGTACGGGTGCGGTGAAAGACCACTTACCGATTAGCATGCATCTTAATGTTTGTCCGCCGCAGAACCCGACTCACGGTTTCGAAGATACCCGATCCATCCAAGATGTTAACCGCCTTTGTAATATATAAACTGCCTCAGCGTAGCTTTTGCCTATAAGGTTTCACATCCCACCAGATCCACGCTGTGATTTGTGTCCAGAACGCGTTCAGCTGAGGCTGAATCCTAAATCGGTGATTGATATTCTGTGTAAATTCTGGGTTGTTTCTCGATTCACTTTGCACTTGATTTTACAGACTGAAGATGTCCTATCCTTGAAATGCGCTAATAAAAAGGGAGCGTTCCTATCCTCTCATATGTTACTCGTATACCTCGTATATGCCTCGTAAAATTCTACTTATTCTTTCGGATATATCTTTAACACTATGTGGAAACCGTCCTGCTCCGATCTGTTTCTAGCATTAATTTTACTACTTACATTCTCCAGTAGTCATCCAATAATCATTCACAAACCGACGCCAAAATTACCGCGGGTGCGATTCAGATCATTCTATACAATTATGCGGATTTGATGTTTGTGTCAACTAAAAACGACTCATATATGTTATTTCGCTTTGGAATAATAATATATTGATTCGCAGCTTTTTCAACTAAATAAGGTTGCCTTATTTGACAACGAAAATTCAGCTCTAACTAGTATGTGCGTGATGGAGAACTTTGATCGAAACGTTTATGTCATTTTAACTGTACTACATCGCGTGGATTATTTTTTCTTCATGTATTGCATGGTTTCGATTGCTACCATATTGTTCGAGACTTAGTAATTTCGTTTTTTCCATAAAACTTTTCGCATATTTGCGCCTTGGATGGTGCTCAGCACATGGAGAAAAATCAGTCTCATTATTTTCTGCTCTGGTTCTTCATTCCTGATTCCGTTTTGCATTAGGTTAACATTACACTTAATTTTCTCTGTTTAGCTAATCCCCTGTATATTTATAAATATTGTGCCACTGATTTTCATGTGTATATGCGTGTATATAGTATTATCTGTGTCATGGCTCTGATACCTCGTTAGTGTTTCCCACCAGGCACAATGGTGTTTTTCAAATTTAATCTACATGCTACAATGCTAACGTATGTGTTGTTGTTTAGATAGCTGCCAATTTTCAAAATGTATGTGTTCCAGTGCCTTATTGTCACATCCTCGCTACTTTCATGTTAGCTGGATTGTGATTGACAAATTGCTACCACTCTTCCTTTTCGATTTGATCCATGTCAATTTCTCCTCGGTGGTTTTAATGCAATTTCTTCGAATGCATGGATTGGCGATTGGCTAGAATCCTATTTCAACGTATAAGTGTCATGCAACCCCATTTCCCAACATCACGTCTTTGCCTTGCTTCTCTCTAGTAATTTCAATCAATTTGTGGATCATTCATATTGATGTATCCGTTGGGGTCTACTTGTGATGATTCCACAACTGGTCTCTTCGGCACAATTCGTTATTTGTCCGCGTACCCCGTCCACACGTTAGCTCAAGGCGGCAGCAAGTTGGAGTACTTCTTTACGGTGTCTTGTCCAACCAACAGACAAAAACCGTGCTGTTTCCGCAATCATATGCAATGGAATCAAGTGCTAGCTGTTGGAATGTCTACTAAAATGAGAAACATTTCCATATATGTGGATGTGATACAACATGGAACTGATATATTTGCTTCGTTTCTATTTAATTCTGGCACTCAGTGAACTGGCAAAGCTGATTTGCGGAAAGTCAAATGTGTTTCTCTTGACAATCCGTTTAACCGTTTTCAACTTTGATTTTTTACTACATCTTAGCTCATTTAGGATTGTGCACCTCCCAATAAAAATTGCACCAATTTTGTCAGAGTTGACGGTGCATTCATATCAACATCAACGATTTCAGTATCAAGCACATCTGAGCCCAAGAAGCTGAAAATGATGAATGACCTGTTTACCGTGTGATCAGTCTGTCAGTTGAAAACGAGTTGCTTGAACGGTGTGCGCACCCGCCGTGTGTATGAACGCACACGTTGAGGGTGGAGCCCCTCGGGATAGCGGGCACACTCATGTGTGTCCGCTCCGTTTTTGCTCTCCCAACTGAAGAAACGCTGTCTCTCACGCCCGACACACGCACCATAATCGGTTGACAGTTTTGTCTGGTGCGGCATAACTTACGCAACACAACTGGGAAAATGTGAATGCGCGCAAAATGATTTATCGTTTCATGTTTCAGTCAAATATATTTCGTTGGGAATCGCGTGATTCGCTTTTTAAAATGTCTTGATGGGTTGCCTACATGGAAGTTTTATTTAGCACCTGGTGTTACTGACAGCAAAACGTAGAGCCTTTTACTTTTTATCGCTTGAAATGTTGAAATTGTGGGCTATTTATCTTCACGGTTTCGCGAAAGCTTTAATTATCAGTGAAAAGGTAACAGTTTGAAAAAAACGAATCGCAATGAATTTAGTTATTCATATATGAAATCCTGATTTTCCTCTCTGTCTATCTGTACGATTTTAATAATGTAAAATGGTTCGTGGTTTTTCAGTCAAGCCACTGCAAATGAAACGGTGTGTTGAATTGTCAACCGAACTGATTGTTTGTTAATCATTTTAACGGAGAAAAAAGTTGAAGTAAACTCGACCTCTCTCCATCACTTCATTTTCGAGTCTGCTCCAGTTGCTGTAGTTTGTTTTCTAACACTAGTGATTGATCTGCGTCCAAATATGTTCAACTATACGTGATATGTAGTCGCGGTTATCCGTGAAGGATGTCGTTTACCGCAAGTTCTTAATGTCTCACTTGTTTTGTCTCATCTACCCATATCCAGAATCTGGATCAATGCGTTTTTCGTTGCACACCAATGTTATGCTTTTCGATATTAGCCTACGGGTGCCAACGCCCTATCTTTCTTATCCTACGTTTTCTCTTGTCAATGTTAATTACCTCTTTCTGTTATGTTTCGGTTTGATCTTCCTTCATTTAATCGTCATATCTCTTTCTACTTTATCATCAAATGTATTTTAAAGCACTTGTATTGTATTGTATTAGCCGTAGATGCTTTGGGTCTTTCATATAGACACGTTGAAACGAATGACCTTAACTTTATTCTTGATCAGGCGTGGGATACCTGACAGTGAAAGCAGCAAGAAAGCTGTCATGCTGATGTCGCTCTACTCGTTCAAAACACTTGCTTGAATGCATGTTTGATTCGAGGTGTAGGCACATCATCTCAATGCGTCTGTGTCCAAACTGTTATAGGTTCAGTAGCTTTTTAGGTCCCACTCTTCCCCATATATTTTTAACATTTTTACTATGTCATGGTTGTTAAGCTCTTGCTACTTGTTACCGGTGTAATGCTGTCAATGATGATGATCCCACGTGCACTTTTAACTATGAAGTGCCCTACTTGGCTGCAAGCTTTTAATTTAATACATTATGGTTTATTTTACCATGCGCTCCAAGCATACACTTTCAGTGATTTTCGTTTGGACAATTTTACGTTAATGAATCTCGTGCAAGCATAGACCCAGAAATGGAGCTGTGCTTATTGACTAACGCAAATCAAATGCTTCCGGTTTTTGGAACTATCGCTAAAGTTCATACGACGAACCGAGATGTTCGAAAAACTCTAAACGCATCATTTTATCAAGATAATTTGTCGGCAATAACATCCTGAACTAAAATACCCGATGAGGAAATTTATGAATGACATTTTATATATAGAATTTCTTGGTGAAATTCCGTTATTTAGATCATGCGTATTTACAATAACCTAATTTTATTCTGTACAAAAGGGATTGCTTCTCCATAGTTATAAATCTTCGAGACTGCTCGATGTGTCATTATCGGGAAAAACGTGAATGCAATTGGTTACAGTAGTTTTGGGAGTAACGTTTCGCTTCGGACAAACGACCAAAGATGAAAGAACGGGAAAATTGATTAATTGGCACTCCATCTTACACTAAACAGGGGTGTCCGTTTACGTTTGTATGAACAAGATCAGTAGGTTTATTTACCCGGCATAGCTTTAACGCGGTCAAGGTCATTTGTCACTGGCTCATATGCACGGTTGAACCTGTGACTAATGTGACCATAGTTAAATAGTTAAGCGTGGATGACGATTCGTCAATCGGTATTTGAATACCTTGTTCTCTGATGTGAATCTCATTTAACAGTGGCTTCAGAGTATAATTTTTACCGTGTGAAGGTTCACTGCCAACTTTTGAGCTCAACTCACGCGTTTAAGGTGAAATCCCCCGTTGAGAGTTGGCAAAGTTGGCCCACATCCGGATGAAATCCTTTGGTATAGGACGCAACAATGAACGCTGCCTGTTAATCTCATCATATCCGCTTATCCATCATGTATTTAAAAATGTTCGAAGACTAGTTGTCACGATTATGTAGAATTGGTTTTGACGCAATTGTCATGACCGATTTCTTCCTTTCTCGGAAGAAGTGACTCGCGTTTCGGGATATGGAACACGCTTGATGCAATGAAATAAACTCTTCTAATCAAGCAACTAACAACTGAGGAGTTCGAGTAGTATTCTATGCGTTAGTTGTGCCGTGGTGTGAAACTTTGCTTCCGCCAAGTGGATTTATTTTGTTTCTTTAATAAAACGTTAAGATCAGCTACAACTTGATGTTGATTAGAATGCAAATGAATCATTTGCATTCGCTTTATATAATATTGACATGATAACTTTGTAGATTCATTGGTTTTATCGCTCTACAGTGGTCCCTCGTTTATCGTAGATGTTACATTCCAGATCCACCGGCGATAACTTAAAATCTGCGGTATAGTAATTGCACAGTATTTATTTAAATATTTATGCAATATTTAGGGCTTTAAAAACTCTCCCGCATGTATGCACTACATTATGCTTTCCCTTAATCAACTCCAACATGTTTTGTGCATATACAATATCGTACAGTACTGTATTTTAGCAATGTAATGAAAAATGTTCGTGACCGATCGCAGAATCGTATTCATTAAATAAGAAAGTTTGTAGCGAATCGGTGAGAGCAGTTTATCGGTAATGTTTCGCTTCTGACTCAAAAGCTTCGTCAGACCATGGGTGTCGGTACGAACAGAGATCAAGCTTAAATTTCATTCACCTGACCAATCCTAAGCTAGTTAAGAACTACACAGTCAAACAATTGAGGGATTATACGGCACGTAGGGGTGGTGGTGCGTCAGTTAATATTGATCGCGCCTGTCTATTTTAACGAGCGTAGAACCCTTGGTCTGACGAAGCTTCTGAGTCAGAAGTGGTACTGAATTTTACTTTTACACTTCTTATAGAGTGATAATATTAGAATTTTTATTTGGAGGCATTAAGCATTAAATCAATATTTTTAGCTGATTGACTTCCAATTAATATTTTTTTCAAAACCATCGATAAACAGAAGTCGCAAAAACTGAAGCACGATATGGTGAAGCATCACTGTATATGCGAAATTCCCATGTCGCATAAAACGATATAATTGAGCACTCTTCAAACACTAGTCATACTGAAAGTTCGATGGTTATGTAATGATTTGCATGATTTTTCGTCCTGAAAAGCTGTTTAAATTATCGCTCAACTCGCGACTGCAACCGTATCACATTGTATAAATGATTACTGTCTCCGTACATGTACCAACTTACAAATATTGAATTATTGAACTTTTGTCGCCACTTATTTATTTCCATAATTTTCATTCATTCATTCTATGGCATTTAATATTTTTATTTCTGTTTAAATCCAATGCCTTATTCAGTAAATTCTAATAATATTCTATTTTTATTAAATTGCATTATTCTACCGAACTGGCTACGCATTTCTGTTTTCGAAGAGCCGTGCACTGGTAACCCCAAATACGGCTGCTCCGTCCAATTTACCTTGCCCATGTGTGGGTTTTCCATCAAGTGTCAATGCGATTTACAGAGTTGGACCACCAGGAAGTTGACTACGATTAACTGTAATACGAATTATGGATAATTATCTGGTCAGACCTTCTGAGTTATAGTTCATTGACATGATTAGACTAGCAGATTATCTTAACAATCAACTTCCACACACATCCATTTCACAGCTTACCCGAAATATACGATAACTGTTGCCCTCACAGGTATGAAAAAAGTTTGTGGTAGGCTAGTCGGCATGGCAGAACCAGAACAAAAGATCGTCATGATCTGGGTAGCACGGTGTGGCAGCCTCTGATACGCACAATTCCACCGACTAGGCGATGCTTGACATGTGGTCGGATCAGATGTGGACCACCCAGCTGTTACACAATTTTTCGGCAGAACAAATAACAAACAATTGGAAACTTGAACGCTTGCAATCCAGTGTGGTTGTATGCATTGTGTTTATAACGTTTTGCTAGTTCGCCAGGAAACGGACGGGATATTTTAACCGTGTTTCTTTGCTATACAATAACATGGTATAATTTAATCGAAGGAAAGAATTTATAAGTATCCTTTGTCTTTTCTTACGGTGCTTTAGGTGAAGTCTTTTAAGCTGCCATTATAACATGTGTCTATGCGACGAGGGTATCTTGCATATATGGGACAGGTGTTTATAAAGCATGCTGCTCAAATTGACTAAAACAATGTTTGTGTTAAATTATCGCAAGCAAACGCTTTTCATAATGGTTATCATTTGATAGCACGCTAATCCTGATCATAATGCTTCTAAATGATGAGGGTCATGTGATGATAAAGTCCACTAATAGGGATATTTTGTCGTTAGGTCTCGTACATACGAAAGGACATGACATTGCTGCAACGGGTATACCACGGCGCTACAAAACTGCTGACCGGGCTATCCAACAGACCATACGAGGAGCGGATTGCAACTCTAAACCTCTTTGACTTTTCATACCGTCGTCACAGGGGTGACTTGATCCCGCTGTTCAACATTCTGCATACAGTGGATCACCAACTTGAACGCCTGTTTCATCGGCAAGAAGCACGTGGTAGCAGATCGCAGGGCTAAAAGTTTATTATTCCACACTCCAGATCAAATTGTCGAAGGTTTTTCTTTGCTGTCAGAGTTTGTTTTATATGGAACTCTCTGCCCCCACATATCATTTGCGCAACAAGCCTGAACCTGTTTAAGGCTGAACTTGGCAAGTATATGTTGACCAAATCCAACCTTGCACCTGAATACACGTGCTGACTTTCCATATGGATAAAACATTTGTGTTGTTTTTATGCATTCTCTATATTTTTAACCTGTGGTTACCGTAAAGTATTTGCTTTTTGAACCTTTTGCCACTTTTAACAGACAGGTGATTATGGGTAAATGCATCTTGTGTAATTAGAAGATGCATTAAGGAAACATAGTACTGCGAATACTTGAATACTTCAGCACAAAATAAGTGGCAATCTATTGCGAACTATAATAACCTTCTCCTAAATGTGCTACCTAGGGTTCACACTGTGGAACGGTTTGTGTCGTTACATCTGGTGTCAACTATCAGTATCGGTTAGAGTAGAATATTAACCAACTCATTTGGCTTTTGGTATTAAATAGACGAATCAGCTATTCAAACATGTTATTTAGTGTTAGTTTTGAAGATATCATTTTTTCTTATCGACTGTGCGTAAATTGGGATACTTGCAGGTTGCTAGGATCTGAATGGAGATTGAGAAATCAATACTATGGTTATTGTTAAGCTTGATGCTTTTTACACCATTGAAAACCTTGAATTGCTCACCTTGAGAATATAACGAATCTCAGTTACTGTCCATGACAAGCTGCAGCATCATAGTACCTATATCCAGCATCAGCGCCGCGCAATCAACTCAAGAATTTCCCTTCGTAATTACCATGGGATATTAAATATTCTTCTTGTAAAAGAAATTGTTTGTTATTTGCATCAATAAATCTATGTAACTTTACGTACGGTCGAGTTAAGTATCCAACGTGAGTTAATGCACAGGTGCAATGATGTGCTATTGCAACATATGTGTCCGAATTTCATCTACAGTTGCGTTGGTTCATTGACAGGTATCAGTGACCAGTAGCCCAATGTATGGAAACTAAACGCGGTTGATCATTTTTACTCTTCACAAAAGGAAGCTGAACGATCTTCGCAAATACCTCGTCATGAGCAAGATAATAGTTTTGTGATCTTATGTATATATCAAGATTGGAACTCAGTTTATCATATATTCCAATCTTGTGGTGATATGTGCTAGCTCCGTAAACCGTATGTTTATCCTTCCGGTGGTGTCAAACAATTTAGCAAGTTTTGAATCCCTGAAGAGAACGATGTTCAAACAAAAGATCAAGAATTACTACCAGATGAACAGCTCCGAACTTATAGGTACGATACATTGTTTCCGTGATTCAAATTACGCGGTCATGCAAAGTAATTCGGAATCGACAGCAGTTCTTTGCGATTCTAACTGTAGAAACTCAGCAATTACTTACTTCTACTTTAGTGCGGCTGGCTCCACGGGTGTATTAGCTGGCTTCATTGATGTCTCGAATCACGCCAACCCACACGCGACGATTGGAGGCGAGATCGTTGCAGATCATGATCCAGTCGCGTTCCCACCTTCGAACGCGAAATCCCACGAAGTCTTCATTTGACCGCCTTGTCGCTGATGCCGAGTACAAACGGGTTTAGGGATGAGGACGAGTTTCGTGATCGCTAAGTCTGTCTTTCGAAGGACATGGCCAGTTGGATGTGAACGGAAAGCGGAGGTATTCCGTTGCATGCGCCTGAACGCCAGCGTTTGATAACCGGTCAGTATATCGGATGCCCAATACTATCCTAAGGCACCAATGGGCGAACACTTCTAAAGATCCTATATCCTGTGACCTTAGCGGACACGTCTCACATCCATAAAGCAGTACAGGGCGGATCGCGGCTTGGTAAACACTTATTTTATTCTTGAGGTTGATCCCGGGCCTGCGTCATTGGGGGTCTTTGAGCTGCAAAAACGCGTTACGCACAGGATCAACCCTTAACTACACTTCATCTTTCTCCTGTTCATTGGGAAACATACTAGAACCGAGGTATTCGAAGACTGAAACAGCCCTGGACGTTCAATTGCTTAACATTTGGTCTAAAAGTATAAAAAATACCTTGGTTTTTGCTGCGGTAATTTCGAGGCCGACTTTTGCAGCAGAGTAACGAATGCGGGCTAAAAGCTTTTGTAGCATTTTCACCAAAAACAACTGTGATCTAGAGATCCATTCATACTTGAACCCCTTGATAGTCAGTTTATGGCTGGGTCATGATCCAGTCGATTATATAGTTGAACAGAACCGGGGATAATGGGCAGCCTTGCCTGACTCCTGTGTGTAAATTGAATTCGCGAGACTCTTCAATGTAGACGCGAACACGAGCCCTCGTAGTGTTGTACTAGCCTCTAATTAGGCTAACGAGCTACAAGCTCAGCAACTTATTTGTTGAAATAAAACATGAATTCTGGAACCAGACTGTACCAAGAAACTGAACAAGTGAATTGATTGTGAGAAATTCTGATTAACCTATGCCATTTCGACGATATTAACCCCAGTAGGACATTAATAGGTAAATTTTCCTCTCACACGATAATTATAATATTTAACGGGCTAACCTGTTCAGTGTTTTATGGAATTTGTTAATTTAAACATACGCATAAGCATCGGTATTAGTTTAGAAATACGATTAGGTAAATTTTCCATTACCGACTAATCAGAACGCATTTTTCACGCCATTCAGACCGCTTGGTGTGCAATTTTTCTTCGTCAATGCCATTAACTCTGATGGTTAGTGGTGTCAAAAATGACACCGGGATAAATGTTTTCCCGAAACACGCGGAGAAACGCACATGTCGACCGCACTGCCTCCAAACGGAAAGCCAAGTCGAGCGCAAACTTGATGGTAATAAGCAATTATTGACTAGGATCCATCTTGCTTAGGCCAACGGGTTGTGTATACATACTGTTCACCCTTCAAATCACAAACGATTAATGGTTGAATAATATTTCCGCACTCGTGGTTAAATAAACAAACTGACATGCAATTTCGGAGGTTCGCGAAACGTGTGGCTTTCGAAACATGGAGGCATGTTGGGCGAATATTTTATTCGCTTTTACTGACAAATAAATCAACCATTGTTTGTTTGATCAATTGTTTAATAATTTTAATGGATGGGCTTTTAAGTATAATACTTGATTAGCGATTAATTTTATTAGGCAAAATGAATGGTGACATTTTCGGAACATATCAATTGAGGAACGAGGGTGTGCACCATAAATATTTAACAAAGTTGCATAATTTTCAACTTGATTAGACACATTTATCTTAAGGTGTATGAAATTTTGGCAGTTTGACCTTCGATAAAGTTTTTGGTTGTAATAGTGGCGTTGATGATGTATGTGTATAAGCGGTAGCTTGTCTGTCGAATTATTCTGTTTCAAAATAATAATAATAATATTAAAAAGCTCCCGTGTTGGATATATACACGGGTTTTAAAAGTTTCAGTGTAAATATTAATCTCCTGAAAACTCAGATCGCGCTGCATTCGTGCCACAAATAGTGAAGCATCAGGTTCTGGCATATTCGTACATATTACACTTAAGTTTTGGAACTGGGTGGCTGATTTCATTATTTAATGTATCTAGTTTACGTATCTCCACGTTCCACCACATCAATGTTATTTGATTTCCCTGTATAGTGTGCTCTGATTGCATAAATGATTCACGACAATAGATAAGCTATTGATGTGTCAGGATCCGATGTGGTGAAATTCAAACACATTAGGCTCGAAGCACTTTCACTCTTGTGTGAGGGTGCCGCGACTGGAATTCTTTAATCTCTAATGTTATATATTCGCTCAAGATGGACTATTTAAAATGGAACTGAAGAAGCTCTAGGTAATCCACTCGACGAAAGAGTTTCCCGTGAAAAATCCATCGATCACCTGATTCCCTTTCTTTAGCCTTATATAAGCACTCTTGTACTTGTACACAATTATTCACGCAAACGCTTTTTAACACATTTATCGGGCCTTGGGATCCATATTGCGTATGCTTTTCTCCGGAATTTTCAGCGAGAAGTTGTATAGTGATATTATTTCATCCGCTGAACATGCTGCTAGCTAATCGCAGTAATTTCCCCAGCTAATGTGTGACCGTCAAACATGAGTCATCCACGCATTACAAGAACAGAAACTGATTGCTGTCCATTTACGGAGTAAACTTGGCATCTTAGATGGATAGAGTAACGAATGAACGAGCGTTATCTATATCTGGTCCGCATAACAAGTTCACTCTACTGCTTTATTGTCGCTTACGGTGACTATGTTATGCTTAATTAGAGGAAAGCGGTCGTTTTCTAACAGATATACACTATTGAGAGATACAACAGGAAATCCGTCTTTGGTCAGGCATCAGCTATCTTCCGGAGAGGTTTTTAGAAAATATTTGAAATCTATGGAAACAACTTAATTTTATGTGCTCTTTTCAAAGGCACGGGACGAAGCATCTTCTTTAAGCTAGGGATGAGCAAACAGCTTTTGGTCGCTGAACGTAGATGGCACCGTTGACGGGCAATCGCCGCAAAGCAAACACGTACTGTTTATCGCTTTGAACGCTTCGGGAGAGATGATTACTTTCGAAACGTACAGTGGTTCTACATACCAAAACCAGTATTAACTGTTTATACACAAATGCGAAGTGTTATCATGAACAAATTAGGTGAATTAATTCACTTAAGCAATCAGTATTCTGATGGGATTTTCACTGTAACCGAGATGTGTTTCCATGATCAGGTGAATGATTGTGAGCTGGCAAGTCCCAACATGATCCTGCTTCGGCGAGACCGCTCAAAAACAGGTGGTGAAGTAGCTGTGTATTACCACGAGCGGCTTCACTGTATAGTGGTTTCTGATACACGATTTGAGCTGTGTGCTACCATATGGTGTAGCTTGTGCGTGGAATTGGGAGAGAACTACATCCTTGGTGTAATTTACCGCTCACCCACATCATCTGACGCCGATAACGAAATGTTGCTAGGACTAATGCGTAACGCTAGAAATCTGAGCGAAACTCAACTACTCATAATGGTTGATTTAAACTTTCCACAGCTTTACACCAAAAGATGGCACCCACAGCAATACCTTGAGCATAGATTCCGCGAGATGATTAATCTCATTCCCCTTTAAAACCACGTAAATTCCTTCACTCGACATAAAGGCCCCGACATATCGTCAATCCTCGATTTGATTCTAACATCCGAAGCAACAGAAGTTGAGTCAGTTCAGTCCTCTGGGGCTAAGTGACAACCTTGTGTTGTTCTTCGAATTTGTGTGCAGAGCCAGGAGGTCATCTAATTACGTCAAACTCATCAGAAGGGTCGATTACTTTTGCCTTCACGAAGCACTCAAGATGCTAGAAGAGAGGCATCTCGATCTTACGAATGGAGAAACTCACTGTTCAAGCCTTTTAAGATACATCAGTTTGAAAATAGACGAAAACCCAGCCTATACCCAGAAAAGAAAAGCTAAAACATTTTCTTTCAAACTCCGCAGCCACACTCGAAAGTGGATAGTCATGCAAAATTCGGCATGGGTTACACACAGGATCATTCGAACAGATTTATCTTGGGAACATTTTTGAAATGTCCGAAACAAGGTGACGTCCTTCATTCGCAAAGACAAGCAATATCACCAGTGGATGCTGATAGACCAGACGGAAAGACATCCTTGACTTACTTACTTACTTGACTTAATCCCTTGAGTTCCTGGAGGAACATAGGGCCTCGGCAACTTGTCTCCACTTTGGTCTGTCCATAGCAGCCAGTTTGATGTCGTTCCAGTTAAGTCCACACTTGCGGTTTCCTCTTCACACGAGCGGTTCCAAGATAGCCTTGGGCGTCCGACCCGTCTCTTCCCGATTGAGTTCAATACCAGAGCATGACGCGTGATGTCATCATAAGGTTTCCGCAAGGTGTGCCCAACCCATCTCCACTTTCTTCTACTGATCTGCTGGGCGATCGGGTCCTCAGCGGCAATCTGCCACAGGTCTTGATTCCTTATCTTTTCTGGCCATTTTACCCCAATAATTCGACGAAGGCAATTATTGTGGAATGATTGCAAGCGGCCAGAAGACTTTGCTGTCACTCGCCAGGTTTCCGATCCAGAGTGTAGTACGGATTTGACGTTGCTTCTGAATATACGGAGTTTCGTGCGTTTTGATAGAACCTTCGACTCCCAAATGGGTTTCAAAGATATGAACGCGTATCTTGTTTTGCCGATTCTGGCGACTATGTCTTCGTCCGTGCCACCACTTATTGAAACAATGCTGCCGAGGTAGACGAATTGCGTGACGTCTTTGACGGCTTTACCAAGGAGGTTATTGATGGGTGCTCATCAGTTAGCACACGGAGGACTTCTGTTTTTTCGGCATTCACGCGTAGTACTGCATATGAAGCAAAGTGTGCTAGTCTATCGGTCTTTCTCTGAAGACGTTGGGGGTCACGTGATATCAAGCAGACATCATCAGCGTTTTCCAGATCCTCCAAATGCTCGGATTCCTTCCAATCGATACCATTCCTCTCACCTTTTACTGTCTGTTTCATTATCCAGTCTATTACCAACAGAAAAATCATTGGGGACAACAGGCATCCCTGGCGAACGCCAGTCTCAACTGGAAGACATCCGAAATTTTACCGAAATCTACCGAAACTCTCGTTCGTTTCATCACACGACAATGTTAAAATTTGACGATGGCAAACTCTGTCGAGGATTGCCTGGTTTTACAAGCAGACTTAAATAAGCTACACCAATGGTCAATTCAAAACAGGCTGCCCTTCAACTTACGCAAGTGCCCAATGTTGCAATCTGGGAAACCCTTCCCTTCCTCATATATTCTTGGCAGTCATGCTTGAGTGGAGTATATCGCAGCAGGATCTCAGTAGCTGGGTGTGCGGAAAATTTAAAAACAGCCTGAGGTGCGAGGCCGTCTATAAGCGTGCATTCTGCGTACTCGGCTTACTCAGACGAATTTTCGGACGTTTCCCACCAGACTCACTGTCGTCGTAACTTTTTAAGCAATCCGTGTTTGCTTTTTGTGGAACAGTCTTACCGACAGAAATTTACGTCATCAAACGACTTGATATAGAAATAAAAATGTTACGAACTTTTATATTGAATGATACAGTGTTGGTCCCAGTTTATTGAAATCCCTTAGTGATTCCTTCTTACACACATACTTGGAAAAAACTTGAAATTACTTTTGCTTCTCTTTTGAAGCACATAGATGCAAACGTCAAAGTGACGATTTGTTTAAATTTCATACAGATATTTGCTGTTTTCACCATAAATTTTGAATCTTGAATGTTAAAGTTTTCTCAAAGTAATTGCGGTACGTGTCATTAGCCTTTGAATTGCTATGGTATTGTCAAAAAATACTGCTTTCGCCCAGAGACATCCACTCACGAAGCAGGAATGTATATTTTAATAAGCACAACGAGAACTTATCATCAGTTTATAATAATTTTCACAAATCCGCGTATCAAAAATTTATATACAAAGGATTTAAGGCAAGTATACTATATTCTGGCAGTGTACTGTGCTCTTCAGGTTTCTACTAATCCACACTCCAAGATCATTTCCAACGAGATCCATGACAAGGTTTCAGTTCCCAATCGATATATCCAAGGAACATTCTTGCCAAATTTGAGCATCTTACTTTTCCGTATGTTGAATGTCATATCATTCATGGCCGCCCGATTTTCACTTTGTCCAAATCCATTTGCAGTTTCTCACAATCATCTGCAGAACTGAGTTGCGTCCAAATTTTCATATCATCTGCGAACAGGACGATTTTGGATTACATGAGGGGGGGGTAAATCGTTGATGTATATTAGAAAGAGGAGCGGGCCTAGCACGGATCCTTGTTGTACTCCGCCGCTGTATTTGAACACTTGGGATAGCACTCCGTTTACTTTAACTCGGGCGTGGCGATCGGACAGGTAGTCGCACAACCATGAGAAGAGTAGTTCATATATTCCTTAACGTATCAGTTTTTAAAGAGGCAAGTGGTGATTGACTCTGTTTAAACCTCAGAAATGTCTAAGTAATAGACGTGAATGCAAGAACTTCTATCCAACTCCTTCGATGGTTTGGATGAATACTCATTTCCTGGAATATTGATAAATAAATCCCGTTTCCAAAATTATGTTATTGGAATTTTTTTGCACTTCCAATGAATTTGTTCATACCAGAGATGCAATGCTATTTTTGATTCGCGGTATTGAATCTTGGGTTAGGTCAAACAACACAATGTAATTTTTCGGCAAATCACTTGGAGAAACCGAGGGAACTACTTTTCGATATTTCTCATTAAGCTTTATAATACAAGCATAAGAAAATACACATAGATCTGATCCACATGAACCAATAAACAGAAATCACGGTCACTAGTGGTCACTTAAAATTGTTTGGTCGATACGTATGTTGGTTAAGGTATAAGTTTGAACTAAATATTTTTACTGCAATCGCCTCAGCTATTTGCAAGACTTTTCAGCCAAATCTCGAAGACATGTTTTGAGGAACTGTGACATTGATTTCTGTTTATTGGTTGATGTTGATCAGATCTATTTCTATTTTTATACTTTTGTATTGTAAAGCTTGATGAGAAATACCAAAAAGAAATTCCTTCGATTTCTCTAATTGTTTTGTTGAAAATATGGGTATATTTATTAATTGTTTGCATTAAGAATGAGTTAATATCATTAAAATATTTATTCACTCGAAAATAAATATTTTCAATCGACGCTGTGAATTCTAACAGCGAAGTTCATTTAATTTACATTCTCGCTGACCTGCCAATGGGTTCGCATTAAGATAAACAATCTCAGACGTTTGGCGCCAGTAAATTATGTATATATCTGTCATGTATCGTACTGCTTTTAACTAACTAAATAACTATGATCGTGTCTGAAACATTCTATCATGTCACACGATGATGTACAATTTTTCTAGTAAATGGTAAAATACTAAATTAGTTGAAGTATTCCAATGCCATGACGGTAAGTTTCAGAGACCTTCGAAAAAATATTATGGAGTTAAAAGAATTTTTTCGCGACCAACTTAGTGTTCCTGAACGTTTTAGACGTAAGATCATTTGTTCCGTGCGTGATATTGACAGAAATATTTGAACTTTCAATCATTTCGTTTAATAAGTCGATTTGTCTATTATTTCTATTCAATTCAATTCAATTTTAATGGTCTAAAAAGCATATGGCTTTACAAAAAAACCACAGAATAATATGGTAACAACGAATAATATTGGTTATTGGCGCAAGAGTTTACACGATATTATTTTAGGTATTTGTTTTTGACAACGAAATTGTTAGGCTCAGAGACTTGTAGTGCATGTCCGTTAAATCTATAAATGATATTTTAAATCCTCCGAAAAAATTCGGGAGCGTTTTTCAAATATAAACATCATCATCATTTGCTGAACTGAATGTTGAGTGAAATCCGATTAGCTTGTGCACAACGGATTGCTCATTTTGAGAACACTATACTAGTGTTATGGAGACCGAATGCATTCCCCAGAGTTTTGAGGGATCTATAATCACACCCATTTTGAGACAATTATACGAACAGCTTACTCTGGCTGAACTGTAATAGGCTTTAAGCTCGTCATTACCCGTCTCCTAATTTCAACCAGTATTCGACGCCGTTCTTTCGAATGGCATCGCAAATTCTAGAACAGATGTCTGTTGCAAATTTCGTTGTCGTGTGTAATCGAAAACATGATTATACAAGGGGATGTAATCGAACAGTTCGCGAAATTTGTAGTCTAGTGATCGAAGTGGATGATCTACTCAGTTATATAGTTAAGGCAGATTGAAGTCTCCCATATTCAGCAATTAAGAATTGCGCTGTATTCCGGCGTACTGCAATGCTTTCAAGAGTTTGTCGTTATGCGCAAGCAATGATGATGAACGGTAAACCACACCAACGATGCAAATGTCGCCTGATTCGAGCTTCAAGTTGAACCATATATTGTCTTCCAGATCGAGTTCAGTGTTTGTAAATACCGTACTGTATAAACGTTCGTGATGGCAAACAGCTACTCCATCACCTGTTCTTAAGCGGTCTCTCTGAAACAGGGTCATGTTTGGAATAGAGAGCTCGCGAGCGCTCACGTGAGGTTAGAACCATGTATCGGTTATTGTTATGACGTCGAGTGAGTGCTGATTACAGAGATCGTTCAGTTCAGCTAATTTGTTTACCAGGCATTGTGCGTTTGTATATAGGCAATTGATTGTGGTTTTCGTATACAGTGATGGAGCTGAAAGCTCGTCTATTTGTCCGACCCATCCAGAGTCGAACATGGGTCGTTTTTTGGGATTGCCACAGTGTTTCTAATCGGAGTCTCGTCTGATTGCAGAAGCCGTGGTTCATTAGGCGGTTTCGGTGTAGAAAGTCTGTGGTCACTAATTCTGACATCCTTCGGTAGATTCCTATGATTTGCTTTCCAGTTGGCCCTATTGATTTCATCACACCTCTAGTTAAAATATTATTTTCAGAGGTTTCAGTCCGTCACCTTTATAGTTTGTTGACCGAGGTATTCTAAAAGTGTCCACCACGACTGACTCGTGAGCTCCGATGCTGTTGACAACGTAGAGCTACTGTTTGTAATCGTGGTGCTGTATTGCACTTCCCGAAGCAGTGTTAGTGTGTTCGGGAACCCCAATAAGAGCATTACTGCGTTGGTCAGGAATTTTTCCCATTGTTCAAATTACCTTTTCTCTCCCACCACGGAATATCAGCATTTATGAGACATTTAGTCTATGAACATGTACGGAGCAAGTAAGAGTATAGAAGAACGTCTTCCATCTCGCTTCGCTTTAGAGAGTTATTCTCAGTAAACGCGGTTCGTCAAGATGAGGAGAATTGGGGTGCCGACTTAGGCGGGTTATTGAATCAGGCAGTATCGAGCTCGTATCCATCATTGAACACAGCTGGTACCATTATTCATTGTCGTGAGATTTTCTACCTGGGAAAAGTGCCCCGGATGTCTCCGGCACATTGGTGCTGATTACACTGAGATTCATCAAATTTGTTTTTATTTCAGTATTAGTTTTGGAGGTAGAGGAATTCTGCTGATGGACAGTCCGTAGACGCCCCTTCGACTTTTAAGGCTGACTAACACCTGAGTTGCAGCGTGCGTTTGCATCACTAAACTGTTCAGCCTCCCGCAAATTCCATTTAAGTAACGGAGCATCTTGTGGTGGTACGAGATGTAGTGTTGGGTTTAGGTTGGTTTCATTATTTTAGTGAGTTATTGTGGGCAATTACTATCGACTTCAATGTTTCCTCGAATTTTTGAGAACAGTTTTCAAAGTATTTGATTCGATCTTCTAGGTTTCCTGATTGTGATACATTGGTCTCGGCGCCGTTAATCGGCTTTGTTCTACAGACGCTGCACACATAACAGACACCTGGAATTTCAGCATTATTAATAAAGCCTAATGCCTCTTCAGCCAAAACTTTATCGCAATTAGTGTGTATCATAGTAGAGCACATATAACACATGACTACTTTCGATTTCACACTTACCCCCTTTTTGCAAATTTGACACAAATCACTCGTAGTTTTGTTAGGCCCTGACATCTGATAGCAATTGAGGTCAAGGTCGTCTGATCGTTGAATGTGGCTTTCGTAGCTCCCACGGAAACACCTAGGCGTGTATCGATCGATTAATGGTTGAGAGATGAAATTTGCGAGGTTCATGTGGGAACGTATCGCAATGTATTGGATGCAAATTACTGAGTAAAACAGTCGTGGTGACCGTAGATTTCATCTCACACAAAGGAAACACGGCTTGTTAAATTTAGCAGAAGATCTTCCGAATGATAGCGGTCCTGAGCAAGTCAAAACAGCGACAACTAATTTTGCACGCGCACAAAATTTCCACGGTGATGTGGAAAATATGAACTTGCGAAATATTGATCACAGGACACTAAAAATGATTGAGTCCAATAGATCACTTCAAGCGAAATCGAATGGTATAAGAATGATCCAGATAGAATTAGCTAGTGACGAGTAATGTTCAGAAGTATCAGAGCACAAAATTATGCGTCCGACCGTTAACTTGTTAGCTCACATACGCATGTGCATATGCATATACGCGAAATGGGGTTCTCCTTTATATATGGTTCTTACAAAGAACCAAGATGTTCAAATACAGAATCATAAAGTGATTCCTGGCCAAGCGCTCGAGGCGCATATAAAAGACCAATGCATTGTGGTGCTCATATCCCTATCCGTTACACACCACTACCGGTTTCTGGCTGTTTGCCGTCATCAGGTGGAGACAGTGGCATACGAGTTTAATTTTGTTTGCTGCTTTTCCACTGTTGCAAGGCTCACTGAACCTGATCTTACTGTCTCCACCTGATGATGGCAAACAGCCAGAAACCGGTAGTGATGTGTAAGGGATGGGGATGTGAGCACTACAATACATTGGGGTTCTCCTTTATTTTCTTTTTCAACGATTTTTTATAAATAAATTCCATGTTTAACCATCGATAGTCTCCGGACTTTTCAGCTTCCTACTTTCCGACCGAGTATTTCGTTGAAACGCTCATCAACTGACAGGTTGATTGGCGTCGGTAAAGGTGGAACACCACAGTAAAACGTTCGCAATCCCGATTTTCGGATACACATGAGTCATTCAAAGTCTTAACTTATCAGACAGCTGTGCGGTAAATACTTTTGTTCTGTTGCGGCAAATTTTGATAGAATTTTCAAATTAACTTAATCGGTTAATGGTAATTTCAGCATTGCGGTATCAAGCGAACCAAATTCCATAGTGTGCTAAGACAGTCTACTGATACTACAAGCCTACCATGCTCTCGAAAAGGTTAAATTGTTGCAACACGGCACCCAGTAGAGTGTTAAAAGCGCCTTAAAGCCAAAACCGTTCACATCGAATGCTCCGTTAGCCAAAGTTGCATCGAAAGGAATTTCGCTTAGTGTTATCTGCGTCAACGTGCCAGAGTCGACTGAGACGTTATTCTCGAATACGCACCAGAATGACTTGGCTGAATGGTTGAAACTGTGCACTCGGATGAATCTAAAAGTGATCCACCAGGTTTCGTTGATTTGCTTGAGTCGTCCCTCCAAAGCGCAACACCAAGATAAGCCGCGGTTGCTCAAGGTAGAAGTGCAAAATGACATACTTGCATGGGGACAGTTTGGAAAATACATCTCGTGTATTTGTTGATACAAAGTTCCACGAGAGATTAAAATGGTCAGTAAACACCTTGCAAACCGACGCTATCGTGAAGTTGCCGAGCCTGTTGGTACTGAGCACAGCGATGCCGGGATTACTGATCCAAAAAAACGGATGTCGACCGACTCTATCGGAGTCAGTGATGAAATATACCCATTACACGAGCCCAACCATCTTTGACAGGTACTCAACTTATCTGCTCAAATACTCATCATCCAACGCTTTTATCCAGATCAAACATCAATTGCTGGTACACAAACGCACAAGGCTTGATAAATAAATTACCCGAGCTAATCGATCTTCGTGAAAAATATTCACAACTCTTGATGACCGTAACGGAAACCTGGTTCGCTCAGTAATTAGCTGAGGAGGAAAATTCCATTCCAAACATGTTTCTTTTTCATCGTGATCGTATGGACCGCTGGGGAGGAGGTGTTGCTATTTATTATGATCAACACCACAAGTTCAGAGAAATCACGGATAACGATTTGATACTGGAAGATACACTTTGGTGTTCACTTGAATTAGCAACATGTGAAAACTTGTTGTTGGTGTGATTTACCGACCACGGTGAGCAGACAAAGCGTACAATGCTAGTTTACTTGACAAACCTCAGTTGGTTGTTTCCAGATATAAAAACAACGTCCTGATCATGGGTGACTTTTATCTCCCGAATTTACTAAAAGCGAGATTCCACCGGTGAATTCTCTTGATCATTTATTCTACGAAATGTTCAACGAAATTCCTTTATTTAAGCAGCACATGCTTCAGAGGCACAATCACACCGTCCATACTCGATCTTGTTCTGATGAACGAGGAAAATATCATCGAGGTTATCCGCTATGAAGCACCGCTTGGAGAAAGTGACCATGTAGTCATTGCTTTCAACTATATATCTGAAGCGAAAAGAACTAGTGATGCTCAGAAATTGATAAGAAAAATCGATACGGTTGCATTATCAATGTCACTTCAAGAAGTCACCGACTAGGCACCGAATAACACTGATGTCCAACAATGCTGGTTATCGATACTTCAGAAAAACTACCAAATACAGAACTCCACTCTAAATATGATTAAAAAACTGAAAAAAGGATTGAAATTCGTGATCTGGATTCGAACACGGAAATGGATAAAGGTGAGAAACTGTGCGTGGAGAAGACACATACTGTAGGCAACACCTGAATCCTGGGAATCCTACCGTTTGTTCAGGAACAAAGTTACAAAGTCAAGTCAATCTGATCGATAAAATTGGTCGAAACCCAAAGCGCTTCTTCCTGTGGATTAAACACTCCGGTATACAAAGGCGGGAACCGATCCGATGTGTCTAACTTCAGACCAGTCACGCTATTGCCAGTGGTCTCTAAACTTCTCGAACGATTTGTAGCTGACCAACTTATCAAACATTTGGAACAAAATAAGCTTCTTTCCATTGCACAGCACGGATTCAGGACAAAGACACTCCTGTCTCACTAATCTTCTCATAACTCTTGATAATTGGACTCGAGCCGTGGACGATGGATGCCCTATCCATGCTTGTTACTTGGACATGTCTAAAGCTTTTGATCGTGTTAACCACAGCATACTGCTACAAAAATTGGAGCAGCTCGGGATGGGCGGCAAATTATTGGCCTGGATGCAGGATTACTTGAATGGTAGAGTTATCGGGTTTAGAGTTGATGGGGCACTATCCAGTCCAGTAGAAGTTACAAATGGCGTACCTCAGACTCAGTCTTGGGGCCAATATTCTACCTAGTGTACGCGAACGGTATACCTGAAATAGTACGCAGCGAAATCATTTCATTTGCTGATGACATCAATGTCTGAACTTGCGTACGCACCATAGAAGATTGCCAAATTCTATAAAAAGTTCTCAAACCACTTCATATGTGGACATTACGAAACTGCCTACCATTGAACATCCATAAATGTAAATTTTAAACGTCGGTAAATCCTACGAATTCACATACTCTGAGATCTCAGCAACTTTCATGAGTTACGGAAGAGAAAGACCTGAGTGTGTGGATTAGCGATAACATGAATTCTTCACGGCAGTTTTCTGTGGTTTACAAAAAGTCCTGCCAAAGCTTAGCATTGATCAGAAGGATCTTTGGTAGTTTCACAAAGCAGATACTCCCACTGATAATTAACACGTATATCAGGCCAACAATGGATTAGGCTGTTCAACCATTGTAGCCATGGTTACAGAAGGGCATGACCTTGCTGCAACTCGTATACCACTGCGCTACAAAACTGGTGACCGGCCAATACAGCTTACCATACGAGGAGAGGATTGCAACTCTGAACCGGTTTGATTTTTCGTAACGTCGTCTCAGGGGTGACTTGATCCTGGCGTTCAACATTCTGCATACAGTGAATCACCAACTTGAACGCCTGTTTCATCGGCAAGAAGCACGTGGTAGCAGATCGCAGGGCTAAAAGTTTATTATTCCACACTCCAGATCAAATTGTCGAAGGTTTTTCTTTGCTGTCAGAGTTTGTTTTATATGGAACTCCCTGCCCCCACATATCATTTGCGCAACAAGCCTGAACCTGTTCAAGGCTGAACTTGACAAGTATATGTTGACCAAATCCAACCTTGAACCTGAATACACAAGCTGACTTTACATATTGATAAAACATTTGTGTTGTTTTTATGCATTCCCTATATTTTAATCGATTGTTACTGTAAAGTATTTGATTTTGGACAATCAAAACTTTGAATTAGTTTGAATTAATATTTCACTACCGAAACTCATAGTAACTTGTAGATTATTGAAATGGTAAGCACAGGGAATTATATACTGAATCCTGTTCCTACTAGGTCAGCAGCTAACACTATTAATCCTGGCCAAAGCTCTGTAAACATATCGATTGCAACGAAGGCCAGGGAATCGGTGTCGCTTCATTTGGTTCTGGTTTCCTAACGCTACTCCAGGGTTGCGATTTCGACTTATTTAGTGTGACGTGAAACTGTGACGTCGCTATGGACGACAAATACTCACATTCATAACCTAACCTTCAGCAAAAGTACACGTATCGAAAAGGTGTGTTAAAATTTGGCATTCTTGTCGTAAGGAATTACAGATTACTAACAGCCCGAGGATTGGCTGGGTAGAGCAACTAAAGTCATTTAATTGGGAATTCCTAGTGAATTTATTGTTTCATATATTATCAGACAAAATCTGAAGTTTTCTGACTCAAGCCCGACAACCAACCTTGAACTTGGCTGTGATATCGAAACACGAGCTAGCCCGTGTGACGCTTCATATATAAGATTCCGCTGTGGACCCCAAAATTGAATAATTAAATGTTAGAACTTTTTCGGTATTATTATAGATATATTAGCTTTATCACTTTAATTACGCAAAAAACCTTTATATAACACCACTAGGGAAATGCATACTGCTAAGTACACAAGTTGGTGCTCTAAAAATATAGTATGTAAAATATAAAATGCAAGCACGCATTAAGATATGAACCAATAGATTAGTTTAGAAAAGAAAATATCGGAAAGTTAAATTTTAAAACCAGATAACAAGAACGATAATAGGCATTGTCATTGCCGCACTGCAGCTCCTCGTGGGCATGTAAATCGCACCACAATTTTTAATTGTGGACAGAGTATGTGTATCTGCGGCAGGTCAATCAGGCGTGATTTTGATATAGTTTGAACATATTCAAAATTTAAAGTAAATTGTTTTATGGTGGCAAATCTGTACTTAACTTCTTAACTCAAATATAATATTAAATATGCGTTCAAACATAAGATATATCAAAATTGAAATCCTAAATTCTATGTAAAATCCTGTAATGCTGGATTCAAACCTGAATCTCGTTAGCAAAATGAACCACCATGCATGACAGAATTTGTGATAAGTCGTTAATGCAAACCAGGAAAAGAACAATCCAAACAACGAAACCTTTCGACACCCCATCAGTGGCATGGATGCTTCGAAAGTGCACATCGTTCATTCGCAAACTTGCTCTGCATTCAGAAATGTAACATTCGCGTCATACCCAGAGATATCCGCCGACGTTTCCTGCTGCATTTTTTACTAAGGTCTTTAGCGATCAACTCGATCGAAGACTTCTAATTTTTTCAAATGGCAAGCGAATTTCAGGAAGATGATTTATGTGAGAAGTGGAATATTCCTTTGTGTCTTTGGATTGTTTGATTAAGCACTGTTCAACGAGAAAAAAGGACACTTCGTTGTCTTCTGTTTTCGGCTGAATGAAGGTTTCGCATTCGTAGACACACTTGCAACAGATTATTACAAAGTCCAAGGACCAGCTTTGTCGCTTCGCTCTTTTGAGTTCTTGAAGTATGTATGCATATTTTCTCGTCAGGAATCAAATGATTATATGGCATACTCAATATGGGGACGAATGCAGGCGGATGTCATCTTACAACTGGTATCAACATAGAATGAAGCGAAAACACTTTTGAGGAGACCCAAGCCACTTTTTGCTGCATTGGCAGCAGCGTAGCACCGCATTTGATTTCCCATGTCGGACTATATAATATATAGCATTTAATTTCGACAAATATGGGTTCATTAATTTGGGGAAGCAAGTAGAGTACGCATAACACATAGGTTCATATGTCCTAGGAAAGTGCATTGAAGAAAAAGTTTGGGTGTCTGGATAAGTTCCAGTTTAAAAACCTCACTTCAATTTAACATTGATTTTGCAAAAGTGACACTTGTCCTCAAACTACTCAAACAGGTATTTGGGAAATTTTCGCCTAAGATATTCTCAAGGATTATGAATACATATCAGAAACTAGTAATGGAATACGGTGTGCAGTCATGGTTCCGTGGCTCAAGAAATTTGTGTAAGTTATGCAGCGAATCTATCGACGCTTAACAAAACTAGCTCTCAGCAACCGAAACAAGCCTTACGAAAAAAGGATAGCTCGCCTGAATTAGTTTGACTTTCCTATCGACGAATCAGTGGAGACCTTATCCTACTTTACAAAATATTTCATGCCCAAAACCATCCATTGCATGGCTTATTCACGCAATGTGAAACTAGAAATTATGTTAACCATGACTATACGCTGGTGGTACCTCATTCCCGCCTAAACTGTAGAAGGTATTTTTTCTGTCCCTGTCTGTTTCACTTGGAACAGTTTACCATTAGCAACTCCACCAGACTGCATGAGTTGCAAACGAAATCAGACGCGCTGCTATTGAATTATTATTTTCAAGACTAATTATATACTGTTTAATCTAATTGCTTATCTTGTTTTTGTAAACTTACATTTCAATTTTTACCAACCTATGGTTTTGTTAAACTTGATGCTTTTCAGACCATTAAAAATCTTGAATTACATTGAACAATTCGGTCCGAATTCGATCCCTGAGGTGATTTAGCTGTGTACAACACGGATTCTTAATAACCTATGTTCTGACCTTAAAAGCTTACTAGTTTAAATGTTTTGTCATTGATAATTTTTCTTTTTTCAATAATTACCTTTTTTATTTTTAGCCGATTTGCTGCTTTGTACAACTTCGACCGATAGAGTTCGACAAAACAAGGGTGGGTTTCTGGTGAATTTTACCTTAATGCCACTTTGCGTAATATTCCCTCCGTCTAAATGGATATCGTATAGATTTATTAGTTTGTAATATGTTTGACGAACAAATTAATACGGTTTATTTTCTGTTTCACGTGCACCAGATACATTTGCTGTAAATTCTATCCAGCTAACTAAGTGATCTTTTTATTCAATAAAATGGTGAGACTGATAGTATTACCATTCACGAGTGCCGTTAAGAAAACAGGAAAATCGGTTTCAGCGCAAATTATCTTTCCCATTAAATCGCCTCACGAATCAAAGACAATGTTTGTATCTGTATATTTCTATTTCTACTAAAACTACCAACAAATCAACTTTAACATATTACGTCACACAAACATTTTCAATCAAATACTAAGGGAACCATGATTTCTGTGCGGGTACAGTTATGTTTTCTTACAACAAGCTTACCAGACACTATTAGAAGATTAGTAACAAAGACAACACGAATATTTTACACCGGTTGTTTGACCACGGTGAGTCGATCTTTTAATGTTGTTTTTAGTGATTTCATGACATATCACCTCATCAGATCCGAAAACTGCTCCCGTTTTCGTTGTTGACGCTTCACTCCAGAGCTTCGTTCTCTAGCCTTGTTTATTTGCTTCACCACAAACACACACGCACACACAAAAATTCCCGAGACCTGTTAGCAAAGCGTTTTGTTCATTTATTTTGGATCGCTGGGCGGTTATGGATACTGGGATGCCTTTGGTTTGCAATCAGTCACAAACTTTTAATCATACTCGTAAGGTAATCACAGCATGACAAGCTACCAGGCGACCACCCGGCAATGATGCACACCTGGGCTTTAATCGGTACATGGGCGGTCGGGTGCGACAAAGTTTGTACAATCATCATGATCCCATTGTATCTGACATCTTGGACGAGTAACGTTCATCCATGTATGTGTGCATTTATCCTCTGGTACATAATGTGCAATTTTTTCACAGAACCATGTAACATGGTTGTGTGCTCCGTTTCACAAAATTACATCCCCCTCTCCAAATTAACACTCATCTAACACCACCAATAAGCAATTAAACCTGGTCGTCTTTATTCGAAAAAGTCGACTAATTCACCTGTTTTGGGGATCACAAACCGACAAATTAGGTGCCCCCAAATCCCCCATAACGCACACGAATATGTGCATATTAGTATTCAGTGACGTGCGCGTGTATGTGCATATGCAACCACACAATACTTGGAACGGGGATGTCCAACAACGGTCCGAATCAAAAGACACCACGTGTGTTCGGTTTCATGTTTGGTGCTAAGTCTGTCAAGTTACACGCATTTCGCAACTAGGATTTAAAATGGGCACCAAATAGACAAGCGTTACGCGTCGATTGTCAAGCACCATGTGCCCCGCAACATGTCTGTTTGCTATATAAAGACCCTGCTGTTATTGGTTTGGTAATGCGGTGTTACACTATATGTAGGTCACGCACTACCCTGACAACGCGTAGAAAAAGTATTTAATGGGTAACAATTAGATTATTTCAAATGCATTCACGACAATCAACAGATACACCCATCCTTGGTATCAACGGTATTGCGAAGTCATGTTCTATTTCACATATTTTAAACGGAGGCTGCGATGAACAAAAGCGTGCGGAGCCGTCCATTTCTAACGATAGCGCTTGGGTTAAATCCTGTGTTGCCGTTGGTATTAAGCAAATAGAAATGGAACAAACGAGTAACGAATCGCTGGATTCCCTCAAGCAAATTTACAAATCACTCTTCCAGTTGTTGGAACAACACTTGATGGAGAAATTGGATCAATTTAACAAACGTTTAGAGGATTTTCAACGTGAACAACTTGCAACTAAATGCCAAATGATCCGAATTGAAAGCCTATTACAATGGTGCATGGATTACATGAAATGGAATCAAAGAACGACGCCAAATGGCATTATCGATGGCATGAGTGGTCATTTAGACCATGGTGGCAATCGAGAATTCCAGAATGACTGTTGCATTCGGATGGATAAAAAGACCTCCGGCATGAAAGACCTTCCCGACAAAGACAATATGCATTTTACCTCTGAACACGGCGCAATAAAACCTCATATAAGTCAGCAGCAATCCTTTTGGTCTGCATGGATGACGCATCTAATTGGTCGATGGCAGGTGCAATCCAATTCCACTGATGCTATGATGACGGGGATAAATAACCACTTTAATGCTATTTCACCTTCGATATCAAGAGCAAATTCGGGACCAGCTTCAAGAGTAAGTGATCCATATATCTCATACGATACGGTGTCAGAACTATTATATCGTCCTTCATCTAGGTTTAATTCGTCATCCGTTTGTATGAGATACACACTAACTTTAAATAGAGAACTATCAATAAATTATTCGCAAATCCGTCGCCTTTGAAATTTAGAAGACAGAAAATCATTCAATCATAGAAATGTTGTTGCATAGGCTCACTTCTGTCCGCCTGGACCGCATATGCATATCTCGAGCACATGGTAGCCTACGACAAAATTCGCAGAATCAATCCTTTATTCATGTTAGATGTGTAAACTAAGTAGTATTGACCAAGTAATCCCAATGCGTTTATGCTAATTTTACGGTAGAATTTTTCGCGAGAATACATTTTACTATATTCAGATGACTGAGAAGTCGATGAACATGGGTTTGTATGCGTTTTGGGAATATCTAAATCGGTTAACATTCGAGCATCCGTAGATTATGTGAGGAAGGTTATCATTTAAAAAGTGCTTAGAACTCAAATTGATAGGAAAACATCTTAACTAACTGGGAAATCGCAAATTTAATTAAATTAAAATCCCTTGTGTAATAAACAATGAAATTTAAGAAGCGTAAACTTACCAAACAACTGTTGGTTTTATCATCAAAACTAGAGATTTTGTCCCGTGTGTTGACCCATTTGAACCGCTTCAACATGATTGTCAATGTGTAAAGTAAAAACTTCTAGTTTGCTTCAGTAGTTTAACGCCACCGATGCGATTTTACAAACACTGAATTCCGGTCAAAATATTTTGGCTATTCCGGCCTCAGGATCCCTGAATGCAAGATCTAGGTCACCTTGACAGTGTGTGAAACCGTAATGGGACGGGTAATTTAGGGGATTTGAAAAAAATAAAGCTATGTATGCGAACAAACACTATTATTTCACTCCATAACAACAGTAAAGAAGTTGAGCGCACATATATTTATTCAAAATAACCGCGCAGAATTTGAAGTAGCTTGATGTGACACGTAATTAAATCAAAGTGGTGGTAACTTGAAGCAAATCTGCGACTGGAATGATCAATGTGGGAATTTGGTACTAATAGACAGATTGTCTATTCGATACCTGTTATATGTGTACGAAACGCGGATGTGATTCTAATGAGAAACAATATAATCACTATTAACCAGTGTATTGTCAAGTCGCTCGTGATAGTATATGTTTCGACTGAGGTGATAGACATTGAAGTTTAATAAAGATTACATACAACAAAACCAGAAGATTAGCATACGTAAACATTTTCATTAGAAACTAAGATGAATCAGGTAAAATTTATATTTTTTATTGCAATCTGTATGAAAATTATGAAACGTTACTGCATGAAAGTTTTGAACGCAATTCATATTTTCTTTGAAGAACGTTTGACGTGAAATCTAGCTAATTAAAAATCTTTTAAATCCAAATCTTTCATTCTATTGAGTAAAATTCGACCCAAACCGGTGATGGTCTAATAGTTTAAAAATGAGTTTCTGGTAATCTTTATTTGCATCTAAAAGTTTTCTGTTTGCGTGTGGCATCATGATGGCTTGAATAGTAAATTTGAAATTTGAAATCCAATTAATTTCGTTGAACGTAGGTTGCTCATGGGAGGTAAATTAGCCAATCATAGAAAGGTTTTCATTTGACTACACCAACCGGACTCCACGAATGCTTGTTTCATTCAAAACCAAATTGTGACGAAAGAGTTGGGCTGAACATTTTGTCGACTGGTGAAGTCAAGGTCATTGCTTACGGCTATATTAGGCCAAGTATTGAGCTTCACCTTTTATTGTGCTCGACAGAATTTCGAATTTGATGCTTGATGTTCCGCTCCAATATTTTTATTCACATGCTTCTCAATATTTTCATGAGCGATCAGCCCAGCATGCCTACACAAAGCAAGGTGTAAACCTATGGGACGAGAGAAACGTCATTCAACAAATTGGAATTGTTTTTTTATTTATATGAAGGCTGTGAGGGGTGCTGTTAAACCAGTCACAAATGTCTTTGGGAGCCATTACACAAGTTCTATATACTGAAGCACTTATCAGGTGTTTAAATGCTCTGGAAACATAGGCGTTATCTAACATTTTCGATCCTTTTTGTAAACTTGAAAGTTGTAACGTTCTTCTTCTTCGTGGATGATAACGTTTATCAAGGCAAACGAGTACTGCAAACACACCTTGATCATTATCATTCAACCACTGCAATAATGCTGTTAGGTGTCATCGGTTATGATTAATGTACAATGGTCCCGATGGATTTGGTTTTTTAGTCACACCATATTTGACACCATATTTGCACAACACACGAGGATCGCACACAAAGTAAAAATTGGAACTATTCATATAGGTGCGTTTTGTTTTCGCAAAGCAGACTAAATCTTCTCTAAATGAACAAATTATATGCTTTTTAAAATAAGAAAAAAACGTTCAGCATATGCGAATGAGTTAGAATTTGAAAGTGGTTTTTCTAATACTTGAACCATACTGCATTTCGATTAGTAAACATTTAGGTATTTAACGAAATTGCTACTCAATGACTATGAGATTCACATTTAGTTGTTCCGAAATACAACCAGTAAAAATTATTTACGTGATTTGAAAAATTTACGAAAATACTAATACGACAGCATCTCGTACAGGATTAACTTGATACGGTTTGGAGTTTTCACTTTCTCCCATTTGAACACCACCAACCGCTTTACATTAGTTGCCCGCATTTGGTGAGGACGCTGATATCAGGTTCAACTAGCTTCGAATTTGTATGAAACTTGTATATAAAAACGGCAAATTATCTTTAAAAATTCATGTGATGACTCTGGTTAATGCATAAAGTGAAAAACCAAAATGAATAAATGTAAAAGTTTATCCATTATTTTGCAATATGGGGTCCTAGGTATGCTAACCTGAACTTATTTGTTAATGAACCACTGAACCCAACTTTGCTAAATCCAGTTCAATAGGCAAGAGCCGAACATACGGTGGTTTGCGCTGAAGTTACGAACAATAAAACCTAGCCATTTATTCAGTTTTTCACTATAAATGTTGAAATTTTTCGTTTCAGAGATTTCATTAATTTAATATGTTACAAAGCACGTTCATTTTATAACAATTTAGACCAATTTTGGTGAACATAAATAGTTAATCTTCTCAATTGGCTGTTAAAACATACTTCGAACAAACTATACATCCTGACCCGATGGATCTACGTATGTCACTCCACTGTGCAACAGAAAACAAATTCTACTCCTTGGATTGTTACCTGATTCTTGAACTGTTTATTAAGCAATCCAATCCTGTTTCTGCCTGCTGCATTGTTTGTATTTCCCTTATTATTCTTTGGTTTACTGTAAAGCTGTATGCTTTTCTGACCATTACAATTGAATTACGAGTTCAAACTTAAAGGCAGCTGACGGACAAATCCATGGTAAAAGCAGCAACGGTTTGGGGCAAAATTGTATAAAGGAATAACGCAAAAGACTTGGGTACTTCGAACCATTTGAAATTTCTAAGAACTTTACTGGACCAGATGTTCAACAAATGTGATCAACAAACAATTGTATACCGTAACAGTATGACTAAATATTCTTTTATGAATTCAGGTGAAAATTGGGGTAGATTTGATACGTAAAATTTGAAATTAATGTGAATACTGCAAGGAAATTTGAGTGCAATCGGTTAGGGTAGTTTTTGGGTAACGTTTCATTTCTGACACAGAAGCTTCGTCAGACCAAGGGTGATAGTCACGTCTCGTGGGAATGACCAGGATCAGTGGTCCATTTTCCTCACAGTGTGTATCCAAATCAATCTGATACAACTGAACACGATCAAGGTCAGTTGACACAGCTGCACACATACGTAGTTTTTTATTCACCTTATACCTACTAGTTAATTAGATTTTTGTTTTTCATCAAAAATAGCCTTGGCCCCGTTAGTTATGTACTTTTACGTGTGTGGGCAGCTGTGTCAACTGACCTTGACCGTGTTCACTGTATCAGATTGATTTGGATACACACTGTGAGGGAAATGGACCACTGATCCTGGTCATTCCCACGAGACGTGACACACTATAGGCGTACTATAGGCTGTTTAGGTAAGGTCAAATAAGTGGTGGTGGGTTGACTACTACTTAATCATGTTCCCTGTCCTATCACCCTTGGTCTGACGAAGCTTCTGTGTCAGAAGTGAAACGTTACCCAAAAACTACCCTAACCGATTGCACTCAAATTTCTTTGCATTATGAATACACGATCGGTTCCGAACATATTCCAATCGATTAATATGAATACTGTTATCTGTTGCTCACGACCCCTGCACACTCCACGACCAGGTTCGAATGGTCTAACCTCATCCGGAGGAGACAACTGGCATAGTTTTAGCGAGCATCGATACGGTGGTAAAGTGGTAAATTATTTCGAAAATAAAGTCACTGACACATCGGGTTCATACAACGGACAGCGATGTTTTGATACAGAATTGCAAACTGATTCTAGATTCAAGGTTGAAGAATCCATGGTATAAAAAGGTTCATAACTGTTCAACATGATAGGATATTCGTATAAGGACAAAAATCATATATAAAATTGAGGCGCTATGAATATCAACAGTTTTTGTAGTTACGAGAAACTGTTTTGTATTGTCTCGGTATGATTGAAAAATATTCGTTAAGTTAAATATACTTTGAGGTTGCTTAATTAAGTTTTATAAAGGATTATATGGTGGAATTACTAAGCATAAATATATCCACTTTGATCCTGAAAATCCCTTCATCAGACGATTGTACAACATCTGACGGTAGGAAGTTCCATAAGGAACAAACGCGCACCGGATAGAAGAGTCGACGGCAGTTCTGGTGAGAATATGGAATATCCCATACCAAGGTGTGAGTGTGTGTGGTATGACTTGACCGGATGCGAAACAGATGCCTCAGAGAACGAATCTTTTATTTCATTATTTTATAGCTGAGAATTAGATCCAATCGAATCCGTCTTCGAGCCATTGTATCCAAATTAAGATGCCCCAGTCGATCATTATAAGGCATGTCGTGAAGACACCCCAAATTTTAGATGCTCTGTAATAAATCCTCTCGAGAATTTTGATGTCTTTTTATAGCCATGGTGCCCAAGCTTGCAATGTGCAATCAAACACTGGACTAATATACGTATTTAGGACCATGCGGGATGCTCCACGAGAAAAACCTACAAAAATACGCCTAAACATAACTGGCATGCGACCAGTTCAGTTGTACAGGGCATCGCATTGTATGCTATTCTTAAGACTTCTACTAATCCATACACGAGGTCCATTTCTTCCATTGTCCATTCCAGTTGTTGCTTTCCAAGGTTGTAGGAGAATGAGAAATGTTTCTATCTATTTGCAACATTTTACACTTTCTGAAGTTGAATGGAATCTTTTTCCGCTCTAACCTGCTGTTAAATATAGACAAATCGCTTTACAACAGTCAACGCTTGACGTGATTCACATACAAATTTTAGAATCATGCGCATGAAGAACTATTTTGGCTGTGGCAAGTTTCGAAAGGTCATTGATGTAGACCATAAATAAAGCCGGACCAAGTACCGAACATTGTGGGACAACGCTAGTGACTTCGATGTCGCTAGACATCACACCTTGCGATCAAGTAGGTAGCTTCTCAGCCCGGTAAAAAGGTACCCATTATACCTAACCTCCTACAACTTGCTCAGAAATATAGAATTGTCCACACGATCAAACACATTTGATATCTCCAAGTAACACGCATGCCCGCAACCACCCTCATCCACTACCTGCATCCAGTCGTTTATTGGACAATCTGAAACCAATCGATACAGTTTCTGTCCTACTACTCCACTCATACAGAACAGATGTTCAAAATCATAACCTCGTTCATCTTTGATAAGATGAAACATCTTTCTAGTGACGTACTGGAACGAAAACGGACTCATCTTTCAGCCAGGCAAATGCTCCAAAACCATGATTATCCGAAAAAGTTAGTAAAATTCCAATTAAGAGAGTAAATACTTATCGAAAAATTTATCGAAATATACCAGTGTGATTGGCGAATATGCATACGAAAGACACGTCAACGGCAACATGTTGTTCCAAGAAGCGGGGAATGTTCGGGGGAATTATCACGAAGGAAAAACTATCCTTTTGGCTCTGATATAGCAAGTGTCTAGAAAAGTATATACAGGATCAAATGAAAAATCTTCCTGATGTTTACAATGGCATACTTCTAGGGAACTTCCGACCAGAAACGACTAACTTTTAAAGCACATCAAAAGGTAGCCCACATTCCTATTTTTGATAAAGCTTTGGGTTGCACATTTATTAAACACAGGTCGTAGCCAGGATTTAACTGACGTTGAATTTTTAAGACGCGGTATTACATCACCCAACGAGCACCTTTATGCAGAGGCCGCTCAGAAATGTCAAAGCAAATCTGCTTACGGTAAATAGGGATAATCGAACAGTGATCACGACACTCTGGGTTTGAGCACTGATGCAAACATAAAATTTATACATAATTCACGTTCTAGTTAGTGCAATTTATTTTTAATGAAAATCTTTAATCCTGAACACATTCGACATGCACTTCTATGCTTATGGCCACGGTAATGACTAACCTTGCGCGTGCTAAATATAATCAAATAAATTCGGATAGACGCTGAAAGGAAGATTGTAATGAGCTGCTGAGAATTGCATAGGCCCTTGCCATGAGAAAGCAATTCAAACCTGATCCGTGTTCGTATTGACACCCATGGTTTGAGGAAGCTTCTGTGTCAGAAGCGAAAGGTTATCAACTGATCCATTGCAAACTTTCGTTTCGATGATTATGGTTCCCCGATTGGCCACAAACATTTTCCAATATTTTTTAAGATTCAAAATTCAAGATTTATGGTTGAAAAAGCAATTACTTTACAATAACCATGCAGTTGAACTATAGGTACAAGTGTATATGTGTATATGTGTGTAGAAAAATTTTAAAATCAAAATAATTCTGTTAACGATAGATTATAAATAGTTCAGGGCATAATTTGGATTGGCTCTCCGGAAATCGTCCAGTTTTAATTGAAATATAGAAAAAGTGTTTGAGCTTACCAAATTGGCTGGTAAGGAATTCCAAGCGAAACAAATACGCACAGAATAAAAATACCTGCGGCAGTTCTGATTGGAGTGGGGTATTTTCAACTTGCAGTTGTGACCGCGGTTGTTGCTGGATGTTCGTCGGTGAAATAGTATATCCAAAGGGTGGGAAACACTGTTAAGGATTTTGAATGTGAGGAGGAGGTCGGCTCGCAGTCTCCTTTGTGCAAACGTCGTCAACTTCAGTTTACTTAGCCGGTCAGCGAATGGTAGGTTTTCGAGCCCAATGACCAGCTTTGAGGCTCTGTGGTGTATGCGATCCAATAGTGAAATGTCTTTTTGAAGCAATGGAGTCCAGGCTTGTGAAGCGTAATCAGTAAGCGGGTGTATGTACGTGTTCATCATCAGAGAAAAACATCTCTGGGAAAAACGTCCGAATATCCGCCTTAACACACCGAGCATCCGAGACGCGCGTTTGTAAACGGCTTCGCCTTGTAGACCATTTTTCAGGCTACCCCAAATCCAGACACCCAGGTCTTTTTCTTGTTTGGTGTACTCCAGGATATTGTTGCCAAGCTTGTATGAATGAGAAAAGCTTAGCACACGACCAATGTGCATGATTTGAGACTTCTGCATGTTTAGCGGTAGGTTATTTTCAGATAACCACATTTGCACAGCATCCAAGTCAATTTGAAGCACACTGCAATCCTCGGCAGTGCTGATTTTTTCCATATTTTTATCTCATCTGGGAACAGAACCATCTTACTGCCGCGTGGTGTTGGCAGGTCATTCATATAGATCAGAAACAGTATCGGTCCGAGCACGGATCCCTGTGGAACACCGCTAGTGACGTCGATTTCCTTCGATATTATACCGTCAACTCGAACCCGTATATGTCTTTTGCTGAGATAGTCTCGCAGCAAGTCATACAGTCCTCCAGCAATACCGTGTTTCTTTAGCTTGTTCAGCAGTAAGTTGTGATCAACTCTGTCAAAAGCTTTAGAAATGTCTAAGTAGCATGCATGAATACTGCCCCTGGCGTCCACTACACTAGTCCAGTCGTCCAAACATGTCAGCAAATTAGTTAGACAAGAGCGGTTTCTGCGAAATCCGTGTTGGGCAATTGTCAAGAGTCCGTTCGATTCCAGGTGGCGCACTACTTCTGCAGTGATTATGCGCTCAAAAACCTTTGAAACCGAAGACAGCAATGTCACAGGCCTGTAATTTTTTTACTTCAGAACGGCATCCACTTTTGTAAATTGGTGTAATTAGTCCCATCTTCCAATCAATTGGTACCATTCCAACTTGAAGCAATTCGTTAAACAGACGAGATAAATGTTCCGAGAGCTGTGCATGACAGCTTTTGAGGAGCTTCGGTGAAATTTCGTCTGGTCCCGGAGATTTCTTTGAGTTTAACTTTCTTAATTGCTGCGCAACCACCATCGGAGTAATTAATGTTTCACTCAGAGTGGGATATACTTTGTTGGGCGAAATCGGTCAATTGATCCGGGTATCGCCTACGTGGCACGATACCTCCGGACCTATGGTGGGTTGCTTCGTGGTAAAGCCGAGCGATGTTTCAAGTCTCGATTATCACCAAATGTTCCGCTGAAGCTATTTTCAGAAATAAAACCTTACCCAAATTCTGATTTCTTACAAATTTCATTACATTATTTTGATCGCGATACCGGTTGAAAAGTTATTCCAATATATATTCAAATAATAATAATTATTATTATATTTGCATCTAAGTCTGCAAAAAATTATCCTGAAATCTGTTGTTTGAAATTGGAGGCGATTGCCAAAAAAGTTATTAATTAATTATTAGAAATAGCAAATAGTCGAATACAGTTATTTGTGTTGAATTGAATCCAACGTTGCACATAATGGCAAATGCAAAATTTGTCAGCACGGACGTGTAGAGTGCTACATTTGTCAAAACCATCACACCAGATACAACATGGAGATATATTGAACGATTATTCTTAACGGTCCTGTCAATGGGGACCTACCGTGAAGCCGTCATCTTAATGTGTCGTGCCCTCTCAGGGCGTTTACGCACCAGCGTTCTAAACTTGACACCCCGGCCGCGCGTCGTGTTCCACTTACCCCGATTGAGGCACAAACTCATTCACGGACCAAAAACATTTCCCAAATCCCAAAACTGTCAAGCTGTCATTGGAAAACTGCGCCGTTCATGATCGCACATGGTCGTGGTTCTACGTCTATCCGTGTCTGTGCGTATGTGCAGGCATGACATACCGTTCCATTGTCATATGAAACCCAAACATGCTGCACATCGGTAGGTCCGAATTGTTTGCTACTAACCTACCTACCGCGCTTAACAGCAAATGAGTAACGTGGTGTCCCATGTGTTCCGCCCATCTGTGCGACATGTAAAATTGGGCGTTGCTATTACACATGTTCGCAATCGGGCTGGACACTTGCAAAACGTGTCATTCGCTTCACAACTATTACTTGACTGTCATGCGTGCGCATGCGTTGTCTTGTTACCTAGTGTAGAATAACGTCTTTTTTGTGCATGAAATAGTGGACAAATTTGGTCTGATAAAAGCTTTCATTCCAATTGACGTGAAAAGCCACCGTTAATTGCAGTCAAGTGTGATTGAGTTTTCACAAAGCGTCGGTAAGTTCAAGTTAGTTAATCAATCAAACGAGTCTCAAATTAAAAAAATGTTTTTCAGCTGATAAAGCCCTAAAAGTGAGACTCGTATGAGCTAGTTATGTTCAAGGCAAAGAAAAAGCCACTTGTAGAATAACATATGTATATTTCCAAGTCGCTTCAATTTTGATTGCAGTGAATTGGATGTTTCGTTTTAAGGAAATTCCCTTCACTAGCTATGGACCGAGTCCTCTGAAGATACATTTTTAACGACAGACATGGCTGATGCTATCAACACCAACTGGAAATCGTACCGAGCAAAACTTCATCCAGACGTAAGACTAAGCGTGCTCAAACGTGTTTCCTCCCTAACACCCAGAGAACCATCGCAGTCACAGTTTGACAGCAATCTTGATACTGACAGGCAAAATGTTACACAAAAAACTAAATAGGTAGGACTCGCGATGGTTCGGACCAATAGCTACAGTACACGATTCAACATTGTGTAAAATAAATATGATCAAGTGCATATACACGAATGCTCAGTGTTTAAATAACAAATTAGCTAAACTATGTGAGCCTGGGGACAGACTTTCACCCGATTTGGTTGCATTTATGGAGACTTTGTTCCAGCCCTACATGACTGATTCTCAGCTCTCGATTTCGAACATGTCACTACTCCTTCGCGATCGCCTAAGATCCGACGGTGGGGTTGCAGTCTACGTTCATGAAGATTTAGCGCAGTGTAACGAAATTGATCATCCCGACCTTAGCCTTCCTGATAAGATGTGGTGTTCAGTAAGACTAGTCAATGGAACTGAATGTACAATCGACATCATTTTCCGCTCGCCATCACCCGAAAGCTCATTCAACGATAAACTAATCGAATCCTTGCAATACCTTACAAGCTACCGTACTACTCAATTGCTGATCATTTTAATCTCCTGCATCTATTTTCATGAAATGAACACTCCCTGCATTCGTTTGAACGTAAATTCAAGGAGCCTATTGAAATTGTTTCAGTGAACAACCACGTTGACCAACCAACTCACAGACGGGTCTTGACCAACCGTCAACCCTTGATGTTGTTTTAACGCTTAAACCAACTGCGGTAGAGGACATGCAATATCTGATTCCCCTGGTGACCACAATGTTCTTGTGTTTGATTACGTATGAAGTGCCGAACGAATGAGCGATCAGACAAAATTATTAAAGAAAATAAAATTTCAACCCTTAAACATCAGTCTGCGGGATGTACACATTCAAGAGCTTGATTGCATGGATTCTGGCTCATATTGCAATATATTTCTAAATTAATGGAATTTGAAAATTTACGAAAACTTGAGTTATATACTACACAAATGCCACCAAATCTACCAGCTTGTAATTCGCAGTAGAACTGAGAAATTGTTAGTTATAAAGAAAGAGTCTTGGGCAACTCATAAGAATTTCGGTATGGAAGCAACTGGGAAGCGATTTTGTAAGATACGGAATCACGCCATGGCTCTTGTAAGAGAGGATCACATGCAATTCAAATGGAACTTGCTTACGATGCGGTAAAAAGTCATAAGCTTCTCTAGATGAGCAAAAATTTCAGAATGAGCCTAACTCACAGGTCACAGGTCAATTATGTTAAAATGGCATGATAGACTTCTTTAACTTTATTATATCCACGTGTCAAAATGCTTATGACTTATCGCGTGCTGTCATTGCTTAGTACGGTTCATTGTGTGGATGATATCACATCACGTACTGGCGAAATGTCGCTACTTTCGATGCTCCTGTAGCTGAAAATGATCGATAAATGCTTCACAGTTACCTAACAGCTGTCAATCATTGTGAGTTTTCGATTTCCTCGCTAAATATTAATCGATGTATACGAATGTTTCAGCTAAACCCTTTTACGAAGCAGTCACAATTTTGCATTCCTCTTATTATTGTGATCGTTCCATTTCAAATTTAAATGAATAGAGTTCATGCGTAGGGATTTCAGTGTCCGTTAACCTAATTAAATATTTTCTCACTTACAGCTGAATATTAAATATAAGCTGAACGATAACGACAAAATAGTAACCTATTAGTCCAGCTCTAAATCTTCTGCTATTAGCGTACTACCGGAGCTGTCTAATAGGGGCAGTACTTTCATTCATCCATTCAGTCCTCTCCGTACCGGGTGGCACATGAGGCGAAGACAACTTCACGCCAGTGGTTCCGGTCTGTCGCTGCTTCCTTTGCCGTCTGCACCGTGAATCCTTGTGCATGTAGTTCCAACGTTCTGCGCCAAGTTTCCTTGGGCCGTCCCCTTTTTCGTTTACCTTGCGGATGCCAGTGCATGGCTACCTTCGTATGCAAACTGGGATCCATCCTGCAGACATGACCGAACCACGGATCTGTTGTCATCGTTTCCGTAGCAATGTAGGTTTTACGGGATAGGGTTGCTAGCCCTAAGCCCAACCCTCCTCCTTTCTCAGACGGGCTTGGGACCGTCCTTGGCGGAGTTAATAGGGCAGTACTGGTCGAACACAATATGTTCAAAACATTATTTCATTGCACAGCGACCTTCGTCGTGATTGTTTAAAACAGAAACTGCATCTAAATTTTATTATAATTTCTCCCACATTTACATTGAACTATAATCTCTTCGATCCTTATTAGACTATACTCAAGATGTACAACCAAGTTATGTATCACGATAAGAAACAGCTAGTATGGAAAGCATCATCTAGAACCATACGAAGAACATGATAATGATCTGCTTGCTGGCATTGTCCATCTACTCACGCGTACCTTCATCAAACGCAATTATTTATTGATGGATGTTAGATATGTTTGTTAAATGTTCGATGAAACGGCTTTCACGCAAAGATTCTCTTGGCTATTGCATTGTGTGACGTTGAAATTCTGTTATTTGAAAATGAGATTAATGTATAAGGAATGGGAAAAGCAACAATCGTAAACGTTAGCCTTCATGATGTCAGAAACACAGCAAAAGTGTATACTTGGAGGGTTTAGAGCAGCTGACCAGATGCGTTGTAAACCCCAATGCGAACCAGTCAAGTTAGCTTTGAACAGGACAGTCTTTTGCGAACGAAATAATTAAGTTATTTCAAATTTCCCAAATCCCCGCAATGATTAAAACATCCGATTACATTTAAGCGCCAGGTAATTATGCATTAAAATAGAGCACAAGACTAAGCATTAAACTAAAGTTCGTAAGCTTGGAGATTATTGGCAAAGTAAAAAAATGGATTATTTTGTAGTGCTCACATCCCCTTTACCTACACACCACAGCCGGTTTCTGGCTGTTTGCCGTCATTAGGTGGAGACAGCAAGTTCATGTTCAGTGAAACTTCAAACAAAGTTAAACTTGTATGCTGTTGTTGCATAGGGTTCTTACAAAGAACCACCATGTTCAAATACAGAATCAGAAAGTGATTTCTGGCTAAACGCTCGAGCCGCTTATAAATGACCAATATATTGTGATGCACACTTCGCATTCAGTCAGAAACCAGTTGTTCTCTGTAAAACCCTACTAAACAGTGGCATACAAGTATAACTTTGTGTGTATGAATTGTGTTCAGATTGATATTTTGGCAGTACTTAATAATGTATCTCTTCTCCAGTATGTATGACTGAACTTACGATATTAGCTATAGCTCACCACGGATCCAAATGTTGCTAAACTAGATCAACTAAATATCTATGTAGATTGACCTATGCCGTGAAATAGATCCATCGCATTAGCGACACGCTTTAATGTAAACTTGTTATCGTTGTAGCTTCAATCCATCACGATTACACTTCAAGACAGATATAAGGCAGTTTGCACTTAACAGGTGAAGACGATAAGATTAAGTCCGTCTGAATTTTCACTGAAATTAATTTTGTAGTCTCAAACGAAAGAAGGTAAGTAACCCACAACCGATAGTAACGTATAAGCGCAGAACAACTAGACGATTGGGTTCTTTGAGACTTTAGACAAGGGCCAAATCATGATTGTTTGTAAGATTTTGGCACAAGATGCACATCGATTTTCCACTTTGTACACATCTATAGAGTTCATTTATACCAAACCGTCTGTACAAAACGAAAATCCGTAGAACAAGGTGATTAATAAAAAATAACTGTTTCGCTCATATCACAGGACTTAAATTCTACAAAATATTACTGGCCGTTTACCGTCATCAGGAGGAAGACATTATGAATAATTTTTGCGTGTAATATTATCAAAGTTAATCATGTATTAGAAAAATAGAAACAAGGAATTAAATGAAAACAATTGGATTTTAATTCTAATGAAAAGTAGAAAACCCGTGTTACGGGAAATTGCATGTGAGATTGTGTTAAATCGATTTCGTGCTTGTTCACACCACGTTATGTTTTGATGCGCTTTGAATGTATTTCATTACAAAAATTCATTCACAGCGAAACAATGAATGTCGTTCAATTTTACAGGGTGCCACAGAAGAAACTAGCCTCCGTTACGCAGAAAAGGAACAACATGACATGCTCATGACTGCTCAAGCTCATCGCGTGAATCGTGTACAACGCATGAGAGGACGCCGGCTACGTGGAACAAATCGCGCAACTGCGTGGAGCAATTTCACTGATGGACTACGACAGTTTAAACGATGTCATCCATATTCGAGACCTTTCAATGCAACGACTCGAAACAACAACTTCTCGAATTTCATTCCCCACGGATTTGAGACATCCACTGCAAACAGCATTCAAGAAATCGCTTCTTATAACATGAAAAACGACGAACAACAAAACGAATTGCGAGGAATGGCTAAAAGCCTCGTGGCATCGTCACGTAACTCGACACATCTTGCTCCCACCAAATCAAACAACCTCGTCGGAAATCCCATTGTGATTCTGAATCCTAACGAACCACGTGAAATATTCATTGGTGGAATACACACTGTCCCTCTTCCGTTATGGGCATACAAGAAATGTCTCACCATGGTTCGTGGTGAACCCCACGAGCTTGGTCCTCGGTTGTGTTTGCGACTCCTACAGAGCTTGTTTAGCTTGAATTACCTCGTAACACACAACTACAACGGATCCGGGGGTAAGGCACCAATCGATCCAACTGTTATGGGCGCAGTTCTAAGACAGGCCCAAATCCAATTTGGATCGGGTTATTTCTTTACCGAGCCAATGGCCTTAGGAAAATTGAGGGATTACTTGAACAATGCCTTTCGCGTGATGGCCTTCAGACAACGAAAGGGAGAACGTGTTCGGTCGCCGTTTTGGAACGAAAAAGGAGAACCAGTACATGGCTTAGATGCACCGGCAGAATTCGCAGAAAATTCAGATGTGATTGTTTTAACTCGAGTTGGAGAGATGCGGCAAGATCCACAGGCAACGTCAATATCATGTAAGCAGAATGAAAACAAGAATGACGAATACCAACGCACTGGGGGCACGTAAACTGTGATTACGAAACCATAAAGTGACTCCATGGATACAGGCAAATATATAGCTGAATTATACACTTAACTTTCAAAGCACTTCCTTTTTCATACTGGTTGGCCATTGCACAATGAATAAGACAGTGGTGGCGCGGAAAATATGCTGTGTATAGCGCCTGTTTAGACCGGCAAAGCTGGTTTTTTATTATTATCATTAAGGTTCAAGAGCAAAACGATGATCCGACAAAAGCTTAGTGAGCTGTTAAATCGTCAGATCAACTGTTGAATTACCTGTTCCTAAGGAGATGGAAAATTTGGCCGCAGGATGCGGAAACATGCAAGTCGGATGTCTGGACATCAACTAGAGGATAAATCGTCATGCATATCATTACACCGGTAGCAATTACCGAGTGCATAACTGTCATACAATGATGACGCGATAAAGTCATAAGTAAATGAGATAGTTTAGGATACCTAAAGGTGTGGGACATGACTAAGCACAGACACTGAAATGAAGCGCCTACACCACGAATCAAAACGCATTCAATCAACTGTTTTGAGCGGTTTTCTCTGTTATGCATCATAAAAAGCTTCTCGCGTCACTCTACCTGAAAACATTCGAGATGAATCACATACTTCAATGAAATTGCTACAACAGCAAAGACGGCGAACATGATTCTGAAATTCAATGTTATTCAATGTTTTTAATCGTCTAAAAGCAACAAGCTAAACAATAACCGTAGGTTGGTAAAAATTGAAATGTAAGTGTATAAAACAAGATGAGGTATTAGATTAGGTAGTATATAAGTGCACAGGAAACGAATAATTCAATAAAAAATTCGTCTAATTTGGTTTTAAAGTTATGCAAGCTAGTGGAGTGAGCAACGGCAGAAGGAAAACTGTCTCAGGACAACACGGTCATATAAAATCAAACAGCCATCGATCATAGAAAGCGCAAAATCTACGATAGCGAAATTGCCCACACATGGTGTTCAACTGGCCAACCATCTCGTTGATAGCTGATAATTCTCTGCAGTGTGGAACCTCTCTTGGTTTCCCGTAGAACATCTTGTGCCGTGATGGGGAGTTGGCGTATTGATATCTGATGTACTGAACGCATTTCTTCAGTAGCATTGATAACCGCGACAACAAATTCTTTGTCTTGTGATTGTGAGTTATGTTGGATGAGTCTCGATAAGACGTCAAAAACTTGAAGTACTTTTAAAGAGTAACTCAAAATCATAGGCTGAAAGGTGTACTGAGCAATGTTTGAATCGATTTGCAGTGTGGACTGGAATAACGTTTTAGTGCCAAATATTGACAATAATGGATAATGATCAGTTTACATTGTAAATCTACTTCCACGAAGCATCTTTTGGAATTTATTAGTGGCAAACACCAGTGCAAGACCTTCTTTTCGATTAAACTGTAATATATCTCTGCGGGTAGCAACAATCACGACCAGCAGTACACACAAACATAATAAACTGCAACAAGGATAGGCACAAATGCATAAATCATTCATTACCACCGACAAACTGAGGCACGTCAACTTTTTTGATGCTACATGACCATACTCACTATAAACACACAACAATCAACAGTACGCACACATAACAGAACCACGGACAAATTCTTCCTCAGTATATCAGTACCATTGGAATTCATACAGGAATTACTCAACCAACAGATGCAGCATTCTGAAGAGGTATTTCAACGAATGACTTTTGACACTCAATTGACCAAATTTATTTTGCACCTATAGTTAAAATCTTGTTTAAGGGAGCCTTGAGCTCATGCATCTGAGGAACAAAATGATGATACTAATTCACTAGTCGCAAGAAAGACTATAAGGAAGCAGAATCATGGGATGGTGGCATGCATTTCACCGCTGCGATTTTGACGGGATCAGGTCTTCTACCATAACTGATTATAATGGATCCGAGGTATGACACACTGGACAACATAAGGGAACTTTTCTCCGCGCGCATCTGGAAACTATATTCTACAATACGTGTAGCAACTGAAATAGATGGGAGTAATGTTTCTTTGTGTTCGGAATGACGACAATCACGTCATCCATTTAAGCCATTGAGAAAGGTAATCCTGAGAGCAGTAACCATAATTTGTTGGAAAATTGCAGGTGCACACTTGACACCAGATGGTAGTCGATTGTAACAATAAAGGCCCCCATGCGTGTTAATTGCTAAAAGTTTTTTCGATTGTTCACTAACTGCGACTTGTAAATATGTATGAGAAATCTATCTTTGAAAATTTTTCCTCCATTCAGTTCTGCGAACATGTCTTCTGGGATGGGTAACGGATACTGATGCATTTCAAAGCGGCCGTTCAGCCGCGTAGAAAATCGGCAGAGATTCAGTTTTCAGTTCGTTTTGTCGCAAATATTGGTGCAGCACATGAGGAATAACCAATTGGGCTGATGAAACCTTCATTTTTCAAGCGATGCAACTCTTCTTCAACTGCACTAAGACTTACAAGGAACGGGTTTTGGGGGCGAAATACAAGGAGAGACCCAGGTTTTAAGTGTAGCACAGCTTCTGTTTCGGTGCAACAACCCAGACCATAAGTAAACACACTAGGATAGTTGGAGGTGAGGTGTTTTAACAAATCTCGTGTGCCGATGAAATCTGTTGTGGAAAACACACAATCAATTTCATCTATCGATGTATTCTCAGTTTGGTTGAAAATGCTACTGAACGGTAGATCCCAAGGCTCACTGAACCTGATCTTACTGTCTCCACCCGACGACGGCAAACAGCCAGAAACCGGTAGTGGTGTGTAAGGGATGGGGATGTGAGCAACACATTACTTTGGTACATCCCATAATTTCAACACTTCTATATAATCTATTCCGTGAACATTAGCTACCACTTAGCAGACAACAGAACCTCGTTGACATTGAAACTACGAGTAAACCCACCGAGAAATGCGATGTTATCACTCGGTGCGTTCAAGACAATGCGGGATGTAGTTTGCGAGGTTGGCTCGCCGACAGATGTCCAGGTTTTGCATGGAATAACTGTGATATCTGATGCCGTGTCAAGTAGTAGAGCTACTTCCTGGTCATTTAGCTCGATGGTGAAATATTTCCGTAGGCTACACAATGGCTATATGTAGAAAATACCACATTCGAATGTCTTCGTATATGACTTTTCTGAGAATTGGGATGGCAATAGTTTTCGTTGTGTCCGTATCTGCCACATGTTCCACCGCGATGTGAGCAAAATGGGTAAAAACGCTGGACACCATTCCAGCAGGCTGTTCTTGGTTTCGCTGATCTGTGATCCGTGTTGTAGGATTTTCGTTATTTGTCAACAGCAGAAACTTCGTTTGGCGTTGTCGTCATCTGGATCATTTGAGAATCTTGTTTACGATTTACTAGACGTAGATATTCAGTTGTAAGCTCTTCGAAAGATAGCTGAATGGTATCCAATTTGAACAAGATTCTTGCTCGAATATCGGCATCACTCAATGAAGTTATGCCGGAAACGAAAATAAGCGCCTTGTATTGATCATCTGAAATATTTTTAAACCGAAAGCGTTTGTATTCACGGTTAACTCGGAATGCTTGACCTGATAGGCTGCCCCCAAGAATGCTCAAGCTCGTTATTTCGTTCCACTCAGGCATGAAGGGCTCAGTCCATTTTAACGGTTTTCGCTCAGAAGCCTTTGAAATTCACCGAGGCGTCAAACAGGGGGGTGTTCTTGCTCCCAAGCTGTTCGGCATTTTCTTTGCTCTGCTTCTGAAGCACGCTTTCAGGACGAGGACAGAAGGTATTTACCTACGCACGCGAAGTGATGGCAAGCTTTTCAACCTAAACCGGTTGAGAGCACAAACCAAGGCACGAAATGTGCTAATCCGTGACCTGCTGTTTGCCGACGATGCAGCCTTTATTGCTCACTCCCAAGAGCATCTCCAGTCGCTGATGGACTGTTTTTCCTCGGCACACAAATACTTCGGTCTAACAATCAGTATGAGCAAGACCAAAGCACTTTGTCAAGAGATTGGATCGCCTCCAATCATCATTGTTGGAAACTGTTAGCTTGAACCAGTAAATCATTTCACAAGCAAGAAGTCTAGTAACTACAGGAATAACGTTTCTTCCCTTGTGGTTAGATTAAAAAGTTCGAACACTTACTTTGAATAAGTTATAGTAGGTTTATACACAACACTGAGGACTAGTGTCGGTCTTCCCAACCTGATGGAAAACATCAATCAGTATGCTTGGTAAGATACCGCCATCTTCCTTAAACAGAACCGGTATCAGCCCATTAGAACAGGCAACATGACGTAGAAGGCAACGGTATGAATGCAGCTAGCCAGGTAAATTTGTCATGAAAACTTTCGGCACAACGAAACAAGCCGCGCTCCTTGATGGTAGGTAAAGTAACATCGTCCTCGGTTACTTTTGCGCTGACTCCCAAGGTATTAGAACTGTTTGACTGAATAGGGTGGAAAACTTAACATATTTGCTCTCATTTCCTCGATTTATTTCTGCCACATACTTGTGTCTTGAGGCTACTTCTGCCACATCTTTGTTCTGCATCTTATTGGGAACTAAAAGCAATCGTTCGATGTGTTCCAGTAATTCAGAAAGAGCAACAGTACTCAACGAATCCCCTTCATCTAGCGCTTATGGTGAGATGGTGGATTTGTGTCCATTTCTGATGGACATCAGGTGAAAGCTCAGTTATTTAGGGCCGATTTTAGACCTAAATGAAGTGTCGACAATAGTGAATCTGTGCTCATCAGAAATAGTTCACCAATGAGTCGGTAGAGTAGTAAGGCAACTCGCACACCCAGCTATACTGAACATTCATATTGCTAACTGAATTCCTCGTGCGTCGTATGAGTGCATTGAGTTCACCCTGAAAGCTAGCCATTTAATCATTGCTACATTTAGTTGGGGCATATAGGTCTACCGTGAACGCGTAGCGTTTAAAAAGACTTGGTGAGCTTGTGCCTGCTATTACTGGAGATCCAGTCTAAAAACAATTTTCTGCACGTAAGCTCAGGTATATCCGCTTGGCATGATGATGAATCGAAGGAATTACGTGGACAGCACAAATTTACTAAGCGAAAACGTTTGATGCAGTCTGTATTTCACCGCTGATCCGTCATTTAACTGTCTCTGATGAGCAGAAAACATCTCCAGATAACGAATGTAGGCTGACATTCGACGCCTGATTGATACAAGGATCGTACACTCATGACTCTGGAGACAGGCAGTTTTAGAAACATGTTATACTCCATAAAACTTCATGTTGGTTGCTTAAGATTAATGGTAATAAAGTGGTAAGGGGATGGATCAGAAAAATATTTTTTTAAATAAGACAAACAGTTGCTTGTTTTTGTTTTAGTCCCGCTGAGTGCAGTAGGTCAGTGCGTAGAGTTGGATTGTCGTAGTTGTCATGCGGTGCGTGGACTCCTAATGTATACACAGAACAATTGAAGCTCGGTCACTGCTATTGGCTGAAGAGTCACAAAGAACTCGGTTGAGATCGAGTAAGACTTACATATATGAAGCGACCTTCTTGGCATGAGTGGGCCGGGTGGTGTTCACTATCCAGTATGGGTAGATGGATCAACCAAACCACAGCATTGTATACATTTTCAGTTGACACACGCTACAGAGCAAAACTTTAGTATGTAAATGCAGTGGTTATTGCCATTTCCCACAATCTTGTTAGTTGGGGATGCTTTAGAGTTGTTATCCGAAGGAACCACATATATCGACCAAAATTATCAATTCATATTTATTCATTGTGAAACTGGTTTCGATACAATTTATTACTCAGTTTCAATGCGAATTGAGCCAGATGAACTAATGTCAGATGAATAGTGTTTCATATTTATCAAGCTCATTTTGAGCTCTTACCATAAAGCATTATGGGGATTGAAGGCATGTAAAAATAGTTTATTCGCTGCAATTACTTGTTTTATTGCTCATAAACACGGTTTATAAAAAAGGCGAAATACCGGTAAAAATATTTATTATGTACAAAATCTTCCGGAACCGGGGTCCATATTCACCTACAAAAGAAAGATGACTACTTGTTAAATTGAAAGTAGCAGGAATAATATAAAATAGCGGAATTCGCGCAAAAAAAGCCCGCTTTAAGAACAAACAGGAATAACAATTCCAATTTTACGAGCAGAACATGAATAGTATTGTATGAAGACAAAATATAAGGGTATGTAAAATACGTGGGTGAGTTTTATTAGATCCTAAAACATAACCGATTCCATATGTAAACAGAATAGAAGAAAAACTAAAGCCAGTTGGAAACGATTAGCACATTCCGCTTATGGTAATCACATAAACATAAACTTAAAATTCAGTGGATGTGTGATGTGAAAGCAAACGGCAAAGTGCCGCACAGTCAGAGACTGAAGGTGGGCTAAGATAATGTCAGGTTGCCTAGGCCTAGACAGATATGAGGGGGGAATAAAAAGAAAGTAGAAATGGCAGTGAGACTCCAACGTGTTCCAGCTTGCAGCTCATTACCGGTGGCCAATTAATTTAACACGATGTTAGTCGCACAGCATAGAAATACTGCACGATTGCACATCATTGCAAATTGCACATCCGTGCAAATTCAGTGGAACGCGTGGGGTTGAATGAAATATACGAATGCACACGTTTCTCATCATACAAACCGCGCGATCGGATTATTGTTATAGGCACCCATTAGGCGGTGACAATACGAACCGAACCCACGTGCATTGAAACAGCCCGCATACAACCATGATCATGACTATTACTACGATGATGCATTGAAACAGACCAGATGTGCATTGCGTTTACGCGTGACAGAACAAGTCGGTTGTACCATTCGTTTTCAACATTAGCTTCAAACTTGGGTTGTCATTATTTCTTTGTTTCAATGCATGCGGATTCAGATCGTACGGTCTCGGCTTATGCGTGCAAAGAGCATTGACATGATAAAATATCATGATAATACGAATGCTTCATTCAAATTATGCGGCTATGACAAAAAACCGATTCGATAAATCACAAAACTGTCACAGTAAGAGATTTTGCATGGATATTTTTGCACATTTGGTAGCTGGTGTCCGATGGGAGGCTGGGATCACATTGACAGAATCAATATGCGCAACAAGACTTCATCCATTGGACAAGATGTTGGTTAACTGAGGATTAATTTGGTTATCAGTTGCAGATCATCGCCGATGGAGATTAAATTAACAGAGAGTCAGTTATAAATGTCGGAACAATGAGCGATGGAACAACTGATAAATTCTATAAAAAAAATTCATATTTTTAAAACCTAAATCTCACGATACCAGTTTCAATGCTCTTATTATTTGGTCGATCGATTACTTCAGAGCGGGTCGATCACGGAATTTGAGATTGGACGCTAACAAGAAATGGGTGATTCCTGCGAATCTAATTAAAAGACACACTCCGTGGGAAAGCTAGGAAGTTGACGAGGCGTGTGAATAGCAAGCAGTTACCGCAACTATGTGCAATCAACCGAATGCTGACCTATTGGGAGCATTTCTTCTTGGGCTTGATATGAGGTATTTTAGGCGGCACGCTGAGGTCTTATATATGGCGTGGCATTGTGGGCAGCATGGGTATGTGGTTTAAACAAGAAAGCACACATAGATATCATACCTGTGGTATAAGCGGTTGTATTACAAATTTTTGTTTTCAGTTCCGTCCTTAATCAAGTCAGCGCCAAGTTTAGTTTACACTAAACATGGCTAGACTCATATGGGTATTAGTCAAGCGTTGGTAAACTTTATTTGGATTAAGCAGACCCATGCCATGTATACCTCAGGAAAATGTCTCAAACCTACACTCAGCTCTCAGCTACAGAGTTCCCGTGATGTGCCATCGGGTTTCACAGCGGCTAGGGTGAAAAGTAAACAAGCTCTAAAAGACTGGCACAGTACGTACAAAACTTGCTCTCGGGTTTAAATCTGTAGACAATCAGTAACGGCGTCAAGGGAGTCAAAAGAAGAGCTGGATGTATACTGCGGATGTAAATGCACTGGAATTGTGTGCCGCCTACGGTGTTTTAAAATGAGAAGAGTGATCTCGCCACTGATCCAAGTGCGTGATTAGATACATCGATAAAGCCGTCAAATCCACCCGGCGAGCCAACAGCACGAAAGCAAACAGTAAGCTAAACGTCTATTCGTCAAGTGTGGATTGACTGAGAAGAGCCGCAAAAGATTTTCAGTCATGGCCTCGTGTATAATTTACTTTACATTTCCCGTATTTCACCAAGCGGTTAAAATATCTGAAATGGGCAGATTTCTGTTCCTGGGAAGAAAACTATTTTAGAGCAAACATGGCATTGCCAGAGGGCTTTACATTGAAGGGTAAACGCGAGTCGCGGATACTGGTGCAGAATTGCTGCCGTTGCATCGAGATCACACGACAACACGATGAAGAATTTCATAAAATACAGATGGTACAACCGAAATTACGATTTTCCATCATCCATGGTGTACGACATGTAGAATGCGTACATAAGGTGCTGGTGAAAGTGCGTACACAATTTAATCGTTTAGGGAATTAGAATGGAGAAGCTAACCATGGCAGGCAGTTCCCTTAAAAAAACAGTCACGCAAAAAAAAGACGTCCGATGCAAACTCAACAAGCTCGGAGAACATATGCAAGTAAGCTACAGAGTGCATGTTTTGCTGGCGGCTAAATGAAAATTATCCCGTGCACATAAATATAGCTAACATTTTTATTAAAACACTGGGGCCAATCCATTGAACATTTGACATGGGAAAACCAATTAACAAGTAGTGAATAAATTGGATCTCGAGGTATCACCGGTAAAATTCTTAGTGGTTCCGCGTGAACAATGATAAATTTTAGCACATTGCTTTGGCCATCCACGAGCGCCTTGTATGAAAGCACAAGCCTGATCCAGGCAAAGCGCCGTACAATCAGAGACTGCACGTGGGCTACGCTACTGTCAGGTTGCCCAGGCCTAGACAGATGTGAGAAAGGAAATAGAAATGGTAGTGAGACTCCAGCATGCAGCTCACTACCGATGGTCAATCAATTTAGCACGATGTTAGCCGCACAGCACGGAAATGCTGCATGATTACACATCCGTGAAACATACGTGGCTGTTAGACAGGTTGGCGGTCTTAGTTCACCGGTTTAGCCAAAAAGCGATGCCTGTACCACCAATGGGAGGTGAAAGTTTTTTTTACAAAAGTTATTAGTCAGTGGCAAATAGTAACTCGGAAGTGACACCGTTTCGGCGACGATACAAGGAAATGAAGAATTTATTCAACTGGTAACAGTGAATTCATACTACGTGGAGTAAGTTAAATGAAACGTAATTTAACCCAGGTTACTCAGGTTTGGATCAAACAATCCACAATTGGTTTCTTAGTCTTCGGTCTCTGATTTGTGTGCGTTGTTTCACAAGCCTGGTGATGCTGCCATCTGGAAAGAAGGCAGAAAGGTGGCTGGCTCCTAAAACCAGTTTGTTTCTGGTAAATAAATTCCGATAGTCAATTGCGACTTTTCGCTCAGGGGAAGGAACCCGGATTCCAAACATGAGATGTTCTGTGGAAGAAAAACCGAGGTTAATCCGGAGCGAGGCCCCGATGATAAAGAACCGGCAGAGTGACCAGTTGGCTTGAAGGATGTACTTGTGTGTGAAAAGCAAGATGCGCCTTAGACAACCAGTTCTGATGAGATTACTTGCGTCATATTTCTAAGATTCTTTGTACCATTATCAATCACACACGAGGCAACACATTCGGATGATCAAACAGTCGTACAGAATTAAAAGTAAACGAAGCTAGCATTTTTCAATCACAGATAGTGTGATCAATCACCGTGAGCTTTGAAACGGTATGCAGTCAAAGAATTCCTTGTGAAATTTAAAATCGACAGAAGAACCACTTGCCCCGTAGGTAGGTTCAAAGGAATGAGGCAAACCGAAGACTCGACAGGGCGACGAGGTTCCCATTTGCCAAGACGATGTTCCTGCCCGAGGGCCACGACAAGGAAGTGACGGTTCGATGTGAACGTCATGCTATTGATGAAACCATCCTTAAAAACAAAGAAGAAAACGGTAAAAAATAGTGTGCGTTCGTCAATGCATGCAAATACTTAATTAATGTTGATTAGACATACCAAAATCAAACTCCTCCCAGACAAGCGCTCCAGTTTGACATCTGTTCGATGAGTCAGGGAACGTGATGATTCGAACGCGCTTTGAACATTTTTATCTTGTGGACGCTCGATTCGCCAGAATTGTACGTGTCCAGTGGAAGCTCCGGTGGCGATGAGATCGGTGCCCGGGAGACCAGCAATCGCCGAAACCCAGTTAGCCACTGGACGCTGAAACTGCGATATGGAATCATCGAGATCGAGGTGATTCACTCGTTTAGGCTGTGGGTGTGCGTTGGAAACGGTGCAAATGGGGCTACCGCGACTGGCATGCCAAACATACAAGGTGCTGCAAAAGAAACGGGAAACATGAGGTTAATGCTTCAATGTGAAAGCGTGCTCAGACGCGGTATGGATGCTCACTTGGTGGATGATCCGCCAACGAACAGCTCATCGTTGAGCGCGTAGATGCATTCGATGGATGTCCTGGCAAAATGAAATCACAACATCAAAATAATGGTAGAAAAAGGTTCTAAATGTGAATAAGAGAGCGAGGAGCACAACATTAAGTTGGCGAATAGGAGAAGTTTTTGAGTACTCATAATCCCTGCGCTTGCATTTTAAAACCGGTTATACAACAGCAGTACGCGCCAGGTGGAAGGAAAAAGTTTAATGGATTCAATGATGGTTAGAGACCCGATGATTAAGAGATGGAGAAGTATAAACTTGCCTTATCGAACAATGAGAGAAAGGCAACGAAGAAATTCAACGATGGTGATTGGTGCGCAGATACAGTTAGGTTCCAAAGGTTGTCATAGCCGGGGGTGGCAGTGAAGATAAGCTCCCACTGTTTATAAGATGCGCCCATGTGGCGCGCGTCTCAAATAGCTTCTGACAACCAAGTCCAGCTTCTGGCCTGCACGAGTGGCTCCCCGAGCCTGGCGGAACTGCTTCTACCAACAGGAGAAGGGGCGAGGGCGAGTGACTGGCGCCTGAAAACCAGTTTGCTTCGGGCAGATGTAGCTCGTTAACGAGTGAGGGCATTTTATCTAAGGGAAGGAAAACCCTGATTTTAAACCTCCGCTGCCTTGCGGGTTACCCAATCGCGGAAAAGGCTCCGGGAGAAAACCCTGAGGAGAAACCTGGAACAGAGTCTGCTAAAGACGGTTAGTTGGTGTACACCACCTCTTTCCGGCAACTCCCGGCTGCCTAGCTGGTCGCACTCGGCTGTGCAAACGCTAGAGAAGCTGACTCGAACAAACGCCGAGTGGTGCTGGGGACGCCGATTTGTACCCAAATTCCCAAGAATCTTCATTGAAGCCGACTCAACCTTCAGGAGGATATAGTCGCACACAAGTACAAGTACATACAGTTAGGCAGTACGAGAAAGAACAGACAGAGAAGAGCAGCTTTGTAATCACGTTAAACTTTTAGACTGTTACTTAGGCCATAAAAGATGAAATGAATTTCGAAGCCCATATTTAATCAAGAGCAGCGTACTCAGTGTCCGGAAGGCCTATGAAGAACACAGTTGATGAGAGATGTGCGTTTTGGAATACAGGAAAATATTCGTAGCTCAGGGCGTGGATCATGTTCAACTTGTATTCGCCGAGCTTGCGTAGTTGGTGTTGGACGTTTCGTCATCAGGTTAGATGGCATTATCAGCAATGCTTCTTTCGAAGCGTCCTGGTTTTTATACGGCTTGTCTGTTCATCCACCATCACTCCCGCGGATTGGTCGAGTTCGCGTTATACCTGCTCGTTGGTCCATATGCTCGGCGAACGCAATTTGAACATCACACGTGCGTTTTCTCACAGGAATTTCTCCTACTATTCAGGTTTAAAGCAGCTGGGCACAAGGGATTATAAGTCAGATATCATTCACCGCACACGCTGGAAGGCTCAATGTGTAAGCGTTAAGGAAGTCTGTAAAACACAGGTCACAGGCGATATGTAGGCGCAAGAGTTGTGGTTCAGTTAATTTTCCAAAGGCTAAAAGCGATTTCACTACATGGATAATGATAGTAATTAAAGCACATATGTTACTTGAACATAGATCAACTACACTCAGAGTTGAATAAGTAGCGATAATTATGAATAGTACAAATATACAGCCAAGTCGATAGAAGGTGGTTTACCCCGAAAAGTTTATTCCCTGGCGTTCAATGCAAAAAATACGAGGAATATTACCGTACTGAGTTGATCACTAAGTGTAATTAGCTGAAAGTAAGAGCTCACTGAAGTCGCACGGTCGCATTCAATTTCTCAAATTTCTATCTACGCCTGAGTAACGGTGAGACTTTTCAGCCTGGTAACACTAGAAGACATATCACATTTGTACACGGATAGAATCATTATTTCATCCAAAGAAATATACAAAGGTGTTCGACAATTTTTCACCAATGTTACATTTAGTAAGATTGGAAATGTTACACTCCATAGTCTGTGCGTTGGATGGTGCGATGTTCATGCAATGAAAATAAACCGTATGGAAATGGTCATTAAATTTGTGACAAGTAAGTATACAACAACAATACACATTTTTCACAGGTCACGCCAAATCTCGTTATGCATGCACGAAAATTGATGTGTGCCGAGTCTGTGAATCTCATGTCCGTAGAAAGAAAAAACAGTACGGCTTGAAAGATTATCTTACAGACGATTACAATTTGGAAGATTAAATTTTCGATAAAGAATAAACGGCACACAGAATTATGATGCGACACACGCAAGGCATACTTACTCCAATGGATTCTTCGTGCCGTATTGCACGCAAACTTCTTCGGGAACCTTCCAGACACAAATTCCTGGACTTCCGAAACCGGAGCAAGACACACACCGTTCAGCGTTAAGTCCACATAGCCCCAGAACTTCAATATTAGTTCTTGCGCTTGAAACATGTGAAACAAAAAAGTACTGATGAATCAAATCAACCTATCAATGTGTCGCTTGATAATTCAGGAAGAGAACACCATGGTATGGTATGAAAACACAAGCCTGATCCAGGCAAAGTGCCGCACAGTCAGAGACTGCGTGGGCTAACACACTGTCAGGTTGCCCAGGCCTAGACAGATATGAGGGGGAAATAGAAATGGTAGTGAGACTCCATCATATTTCAACATGCAGCTCACTACCTCTGGTCAATCAATTTAGCACGGTTAGCCGCACAGCACGAAGTACTGCACAATTGCACATCCGTGCATAACAGAGGGAAGAAAACACTGATGGAGACCTGGTGAAGACAATTAGTAGCTCTCCAATTGGTACGACAAATCTTCTGCATCAGAGGCCAGAGACGAACAGCAAAAACGAGAATGACTTCGTCACATACAAATGCTTCTCAACCCTCAACAGCAGATTAGGTGCCATCGCGGGCCCAAATGAATTCAGCAGACAAAGAGATTTGACCAAACAAACTGCTGTTGCGGATATCATTGCAAGCGCATGACGAATTCATGTTCCGCGGGTTTCAACTGATTAAACAGTCCAATTTGGGGGGAACAATTTCTCCCGCAGCGCTCACAGCGGGATGCAATATTCGACCGATCAGTGGCATTTTCACACTGTCGGTATGATTTACGTTCAGTAGCCTTGAAGTGCATCTGCTCTTCCCAGCCTGAAAATGACGCTTTATTCAAAGTGAGTGACGAAATGCAAGTTTTTGCCAACTCGTCAAGTTCAAAGGTCGACAGCCTGATTTCAGGTCGCCATAGAGTAGTTATTTTAGAACACAACTATTTCCCATTTTGTATACAAGACCCAGTTATCGAAGGTTGCGCTGTCGTAGCAGTATAAAACATGCTCTAGAGACTAGCTTTATAAAGTATTTCTGCCTTTGTAATTTTGTTTATCCACGGTATGTGCAACATGCGACGAATATTCCGTAAATGGGAAGCGTTCGGCTTCCATTCGTTGCTTGTGTCGATGGTCTAACTTACGCTGCCATACAGTAAGGCATACGCATACCATCATTATGTTTTCATAGTCAGTTTGCCGTTACCCTAGACACGAGCGTTCCAACGAGAGAAGAGAAAAGTTCCTACGTAAGTCCACTTATCAATCATAGTGCCTAGTGTAAGGTTATCCGCAATAGTTGAACCAAGATATGTGGAGTAATATACACACATAAATGTATGAGATGGCAAGCATAGATATATGCAAAATGCATAGAGAGGCTCGGCTGACAAATCAATTTAACGGAGTAGCACTTTTGTAGCACTGTAAAATTGCACATTACAACGTGGGTATATAAGCGAAAATGCAACGTGGAGCTCGTACAGAAAATATGCAAATTTGAGTTGTGCGATAGGAAGGTCAGAGTAACGAAAAATTACCCTTGATCCTGCAGCACTTCCGTAAGAGGCATGTTCCACACACAGACACGACCGGAACTATCAGCCGTAAAGAGCATGTGAGATTGTCTGCGAAATGCGACGGCCTGAAAGGAAATGGGTCAGGAAATGGACAAAATACAACGTACGGTTACGGGAGCACGGTGACGACGTAGTTTCATGTGAACTGACATTGTGTCTGGATCCCAAACGATAACTGTTTCGTCCATAGAGGAAGAAGCCTTGACCAAAGCGAAAATATTATTTGTGATAACGAGTGAATATTTTAAGCAGCGATAGATTATGGATACGATTTGTAATTGATGACAGAAAAATAAAAAAGCGTTGCACGGTCCTAGTAATCATTGTCAACAGGCAAGAGACTGAAATAAAAAAGAAGGTATACAAAAGAACAAGACGGGTCTGAAACATTGCAGTTCTGCGTTAATTCTTTAATGCTGACAGGAGTGTTTCATGTGACATGCAAGATATCATAGTCAACACATCATTCGAGTACAATAGTGATGGAGATGATTTTAATAACTACAAATGAATCTTTCTTCCGAATTTCGTCGAAAAATTGCTTACCATAGTTTGACGAAAGCGGTCAGAGAAGTTAGCTGACAGAATGTATATATACATATATAAATATATATATATAGCATCATGTAGGAACACACTAGGGTGACGTTGCCATGAGGTGTCTTACGCATTTCTTAGCATGCACAGCCAGACACGCTGTGCACCACTATACCTCTGTGCTCTGAAACATTCGGTGCCCATGTCACGAAATAACCCAAACGACTTGCGAAAATCGATCAGATGATAACATCATGAAACAATTCATTAGATGATTGTGATGGTAAATGGAGCAACAATCAAGTATTAGTGGAAGCGATTTAGTTAAGAATGAAAACAACTCACCAAATATTTCCCATCCGAAGAGATGGCGAGGGAGAGAATCGGACCGGTATGATATGGGTACGATGAGCCTCGTTTACCACCACGGATGACTTTCATTTTAGAGAAACTTTCTAGGTTCCCTGTACGTTACACAATCAATAGGATATAAGGGGTCACTCACATTTAATCAACGTAGAATCTTTGCCTCCTGAGAATAATAGGTCACCATTTTCAGAGACGCAAATACATGACACCGCTCTCTTGTGTCCTTTTAAATCGATATTATTAGACAAATCTAATGGACCGAGCTGAACATTGATATTATAAATAAAAAACATCAAAACCTTTTGCGCCAAAGTCAAAACTATGCGTCCTTTTTCTAAAAGTGCCTCCTCTTTCAACCTGAGCGAATAAGCTTGCAGTTCTTCCTCATCAGAACCAACTGAAAAATGAATGCAAATCTAATTACTCTGTTCCCGAGCTTTTTTGATGGCTTTCTTTGTTAGTCGTATACGTTTTTCATGGACAGTTTCTAGTTCAGAACCATCTTCGTGTTCACTTAAATTCGGAGGCCTGAAAATAGAACATCATTAATCGACTTACGAAAGCTCTTCGTCACTTTCCGACGGAATTTCTTCATCTAAATTAACTTTTGATTTCTAATCCTTGATGAAACGAATAAAAGCAAGTTTACTTTGATTTTTTTCAGAGGGCGCTTCATTCTGTGATGGTATTTTTGCTTCGAGGTTCGAAAATTTCCGTAAAATTTTAAAAATAATTGCAAACAAAATATGACTGAAATAGCAAGATGATGCTTCATTTGTAAAAAAACAATGGTGTACAGTATATTCAACTCACGAACAATCTCTAATCCACTAATATTGTACTGCAGCCGAGAAGTTATAGCGGATCGAGTGCATCGGATATTCAGGAAAGTTGTATGTATATATGGCATGAAAACACAAGCCTGATCCAGGCAAAGTGCCGCACAATCAGAGACTGCGCGTAGTCGAAGATACTGTCAGGTTGCCCAGGCATAGGCAGAAATAAAAAGGGGAAATGGCAGCGAGACACCAGCGTGAAGTTCACTACCGGTGACCCATCAATTCAGCACAGAAGTACTGCACGATTGCCCATCCGTGCTTTAGTTTCCAAATTCACATAGAACTATCCGTTAATATACACCGATTAAATGGTTATTAGATAAGACATACCCAAAACGGCAATCCGATTTTAGCTACGTTAGTCTTTAAATCCGAGAAATGCGTGGAAACTGTGTAGACCAATCTGCGTGGCGAACGACGCATTTTTGTAATAATCTTCCACGATCTACACAAGTGCACGAGCAACAGTAAAGGTAAACCAGTGGCGTATTTCTGTGTCACTATTTATGAAAAGCTTACTTAGTCGTCAATAACTACACTTCCGTGTGTTATTTGGCAATCGAGCTTAAATAATTTTTTCATTTACGCTTTCGTGTACAGAATTTCATATTTTTACTGTTCGATTGTGAATTCTCCAACAAAAGATTGAGTGACTATAGTGTGGTATCTAGATAAGTTCACAATCAAGCTCTATTCTTTATGAGGACATGATCATCGTTAATGAGAGCAGACATTCTTACGTCCTTGATGCAAGGATGTGCAATCGTGCAGCATTTCTGTGCTGTGCGGCTAGCATCGTGCTAAATTGATTGGCCAACGGTAGTGAGCTGCATGCTGAAACACGCTGGGATATCCCTGCCATTTCTATGTCCCCCTTCATATCTGTCTAGGCATGGGCAACCTGACAGTAACTTATCCCATGTGCAGTCTCTTAGTGTGCGGCACTTTGCCTTGACCAGTAATGTGTTTTCATACCATACATTGATGTTCAGGACGTCTGCATGAAATCCAGGAAACATGGACCGAATGTTCCAGGTTCTCAATTTCAGATCAGACCTTTTGTAATAGCAAATATTTTATTGGTAAATGCGATATGCTTTTCGGTCGGTTCCTAATCCCCGCTCAACCAATAAAAATAGCAGATCATGGTAAGACAGCCCATTTTCGACTAGGGGTTGCATAGCTTGACGGACAATGAAAGTTTTAAATCAACATTTTCCTCCCCCTATGTGGACCGCCTACATGAAATTACGAGCTCCACCAGTCCAAAGCAAACTGGTTTTAAGACTACAGTCAATCACCTTCGTGCCTTTATCTGTAAGTAGAATCACTTCCAAGGTTGTCAAGCCCGGATCGGTTTTGGGGATCTCGAAATACCAAAAATGCTTTGATGGCGCGCGTCTCGATAGGTCTTATCAGGCCCGGTTGACGCGTCTTATTTGTGAGAATAAAATTTTTTTTAGCCCACAGTGACATTCGAAGGCGGCCCTTAGGACCAGCAAGTGCAACGAAGTGGCATTCAAGTATGGCTTCCAATTTCAGTCCGAGTCCCAACCTCAAAGCATACTGGCTTGTTAGCTCATCAATTGGATTAAACAAACTGTTAGGAAAAATCGGATCGGAAAACCTTTTAAAAACCATTAAGCTGTGGTTGATTTAAATGCTCAGCTCCAATCAACGAATTATGAAGCCCAAAGTTTCAAAAAAGGGACAATTGCTTTTGGCAAAGCTAGTTCTTATATTGAACTACCCTTGCGTGCATCTCAACGCACCAATAGAGAGGATACTCTATTCCGCTTCTATGGATAATAACACTGGAAGCAGCTGATACCGGTTAAAAGCTATGGCTCGACAGGCGTAGAGCGCAGCGTCTTGATAGACGACAGGGGGTCAAGCCCTTGTAAGCCGCATCTCTTTATATCAGCAACATAGTCCAGGAGAACCTCAGTTGAAGAAATCCTGTCCAGTGTTGTTCAGCTTCGCCGTGCTTACTGGCAATACCTTATCCAAAAGTTGCTTGAATTGGTTTTCAGAGCTCGCTGAGATAACCTCTTCCGGAAGCGCATTCCACACGTTAACAACTCTTGTTGAGAGCGTGAATCCCTGTGGTAGGCGTAGTGTCCTTCGCTTTTGAAGCTTTAGAGCATGGCCACGGGTTCTTGAGTCCGTCACGAGGTCAATATCAGGTCCCGCGGATTCGACGGTATTTTGTTGAGAATAAATGTAGTATGGTGATTCGTTCTTAATAGCTACGTAAATCAATCCCTCAGACCAGCCTAGTGGCACGACGTTGAGGCCGTACAAGTACAAGCTTGTCACGCTTCAGTCACGAGTCAATAGTCAATAGTACATTTTGGTACAAAAAGCTATGAGCTTAAAATAGAACCACAGGATAGTCAGCACAGGGGGTCGGGTGGAGTCCATGAAATTGGGTTTCGGTTACCAAAGTTCCGTAAATGGTGGGGTCAGAGGAAACACAGGGTAGTCAATACAGGGGAGGATGGATTGGCGTCAATTCGTATGTAGGTCTGGAAAAGAGAAAATGGGTGCAGCATCGGGAACAAAAAGAAATGTGCGAAGTTAAATTCAAATTTTCTGAGAATGATATAGGTAAGAGTCAAGGCGTTCTTTAAAAATAGCAAGGGAAGGAGAGGTTACAATAAAAGACGGTAGATCATTCCAGGCAGAAGGAGTGCGAACTGTGAAAAAGAACTTTCGGCAGTTTAACCGACTTGGTAGGTGGGCAAGCTTTAAGACATGTCCCCGGGTTCCGGAACTAGGGGCCATCGAAAGCAGTCTGAAGCACGGGTGTTTGGCATTCTTGAGAATCAGGAAAACCAAAATCAGATCCCCTCGGATGCGGCGGTAACTCATGGGGAACAAATTAAGTGCCTTCAGGCGATCTTCATAGTTCATCGAACTAAGCCCTTTGACGATTTTGGTGAATCTCCGTTGAGCTTGTTCCAGGACGTGAATATCGCGCTTTAACCACGGGGACCAGACGGACACGGCGTATTCTAGGTGAGGTCTGACGTACGCGTGAAGAAGTGAGGGGGAAAGGCTGCGGTTGAAAGAACCAAAGACTCGTTTTAGAAGGCCTACGTTTCGATTCGCGACTAAGGAAGCGTATGAACAGTGAGCAGAGCACCCGAGGTCACTTTGAACCAGTATACCGAGGTCTTTCTCTTGCATACTTACCGAAATTTCGGTGCCCCCTAGTTGATACCTAGGTTCACCGGGGTGGCGAATGCGGAGAGATCGGCATTTTCGTGGATTGAAAGGTAGCTGGTTCATAATTGCCCAACTATTAAGTGAGTTGAGGTCCATCTGCAATTCGTCACAGTCATTTGGGGAAGAGAGGATTCGCCAGAGTTTGAGATCATCTGCGAACATTAAAAACGGTGAGTTCACACATGCACCAATGTCGTTGATGAACATCAAGAACAAACGCGGGCCGAGTACAGAACCTTGGGGTAAACCACATTTTATTGAAAAACAATCAGAAAGTGATTGTCTGACGCGAACGTGGAGTGTTCTGGCGCGGAGAAATTCGGCTATCCAAGACAAAAGTGGGTTACCGATTCCAAGAAGAGCAAGCTTTTGTAGTAAAATAGCGTGGTTTACGCTATCAAAAGCTTTGGAGAAATCCAGGTAAATTGCATCAACACCGTAGCCTGCGTCGACAGCTTTGGTCCAGCTGTCCCGGGCCAAAAGCAAGTTTGTCGTACAGGAGTGTCCGCGACGAAACCCATGTTGTTCGACAGCGACAGCGTTTTCGTTCTCCATAAAAGTCATCAACTCGTCGGACACAATCGATTCCATGACTTTAGAAAGCACGGGGAGCAAGGTGACTGGACGGTAATTCGCGGGGTCGCTGCGGTTTCCTCCTTTATAGATTGGGGTAATAATACCCTGTTTCCAAAATTCGGGAACACGCGAGGTATCAAACAAGCGCTGAAAGTAGACAGCAAGTGGCTCACAAATATGTGCGGCGACCGCACGCAATGCTTTCGGCGTTATCCGGTCTATTCCCGGAGATGAGTTGTCCCGGAGCTGCATAATCTTTTTGTGTATGCTCTCAGCGGAGAATATGACGGTGGAGAGTCTAGGTGGTGTTGTGATGATATTTAATGAGGATGGTGAACAATTCTGGAAAACCGGCATGTAGTGATCCTTTAGTGTGTTCGCGGCTTCTAAAGAAGTCGACGTAGAACCACCTTCAGAACTACATATTCTCAACCTAAAGCTCACTGTCTATCAAATATTTATGGGCACAACTCACAGATTCCAAATTGCGAGTTCAGTTCAGTTCACTTTGCACAGGACAGTATGTGGCTAACAAGCCAATCGAGCGTCCAGATTTCTTTCGGTGGTATGCCACAGAAGAGCGTCCACCACTTCAACAATATCTTCACAAATATCTGGTATGAGAGTAATATGGAATGCAACAGAAAAACTCCCCTCACCAATAGGTGAGAAGAAAGATTATTGCGTTCCAAAGACAACATGAGGATCATACCAACTATTCACTTACGGATAAAAATAAGGAAATAATGAAGGCCACACAGAGTCGAGTCCATTCTTGAAACCCCCTACCGAAGTTGAACAAACAACTTCTTTAGGAAGACGATTCCACTAGTCTACTAGAGTTAAGAGTTTTATAGTGCAGATCTGTCAAACGAGTCAAAAGCGGCTATAATATCCAGAAACACCACTATGGTTGGTCGCTGATACAGGTGTCGGTGTTCGAGCGGAGTGACGAGAAAAGCTTGTTATGATGCATGACATTGAAAGCCGCCAGGAAGCTGCCATGCCGATGTCGTTTCACTCGTGCACGAAACTTGTTTGAATACATGTTCCATTCGAGCTGTAGACACCTCTTCCCAGTTTTTGTGCCTACTCTTCTACAGAAGCCGTAGCAATTCAAGTCCCACCCTTCCCCATTTTTAGGATTTTAACGTTTTCATGGTTGTATGGGCAGTTAATCTTCGGTACGGTCTACTGGTCTAATGCTGTCTTTGATGATGATGATGAATTGTTCGTTTAGCACAAGACAAATTTTATGGTAGCTTGACGATTAGTGGCTCAATTACTTTATTTCTGTTTTAAAGACAGGAGCGAGTATCCAGAGCATTTTTGATGGCCATCACTTAGCAGCTGGATATCATAATCTGAAGCCGTGTTAACCATAAATATGTACTCTTCTACAGAAGCCGTAGCAATTCAAGTCCCACCCTTCCCCATCTTTTAGGATTTTACTTTTTCATGGTTGTGTGGAGGTTAAGCATTCGATACGTGCTACGGTGCTGTCTATGATGATGACGATGATGATGACACAGAACGAAGATCTCGTATTGGCCGAAAGCCATATTGCTCTTCGCTAGAAGTTCCCTCGAATCGGGGTAATTTTGCGAAAAAGGATGGCGACCAATACCTTAGCTACCACTGGAATAAGCGAAATTCCATGGTTCCAAAGGTTGTGATAGCCGGGGGTGGCAGTGGGGATAAGCACCCACTGTTTATAGAATGCTCCCATATGGTGCGCGTCTCAAATAGCCTCAGACAACCAAGTCCAGCTTCTGGCCTGCTCCCCGAGCCCGGCGGAACTGCTTCTACCAACAGGAGGGCGAGTGACTGGCGCCTGAAAACCAGTTTGCTTCGGGCAGATGTAGCTCGTTAGCCTGAGAGGGCATTTCATCTAAGGGAAGGAAAACCCTGATTTTCAACCTCCGCTGCCTTGCGGGATACCCGATCGCGGGAAATGTTTCAGGAGAAAACCCTGAGGAAAAATCTGCAGCGGTTAGTTGGTGCACACCACCTCATTCTGTCAACTGCCTGCTGCCTTGCAGGTCGCACTTAGTTGTGCAAAGGCTAGAGAAGCTGACTCGAACAAACGCCGAGTGGTGCTGGGGACGCCGCTTTGTATTCAAATTCCCAAGAATCTTCATTGAAGCCGACTCATCCTCCAGGAGGAGATAGTCGCACAAAGTAAAATTTCACGACAGTTGCTAAACGTAAACTGGTTGCCAGTTTGACAACCGTCTGGGAAAGTTAGTGGAGTTCTAAGGCTACGGAACTGGAATCTGCGGCAGCTGTAGGCAATTTCAAAAAAATGTTTCAACTCATCATATCTACTGGATGCCGGCGACCAGGCATCAGTGAGCCGATACGTGAAGCAGATGGTTTGCCAGTTTTTAGCATGCACCGGCGCATGGAGTGATGGGCAGAACATTTTGAAGCACAGTTTAACTGGCTTTCTGCACCCACTGATTTCCAGAATACGGAACACTGTACTCCATGGTCGAGATCTCACAACGTGTTTGCAAACCGGGTGCAGCATTTGCTAACCTTTGCCACTTGTGGAGTCGACGCGATGTTTTCACTCATCCATCATCATCATCATCAAAGACAGCAATACACGATAGCACGTACCGATGCTTTACTCCATACAACCATGAAAAAGCAAAATCCTAAAAGATGGGGAAGGGTGGGACTTAAATTGCTACGGCTTCTATAGAAGATTAAGCACAAACAAACTGGGAAGAGGTGCCTACACCTCGAATGGAACATGCATTCAAACAAGTTTCGTGAACGAGTAGAGCAACATCAGCACGGCAGCTTCCCTTGCGGCTTTCACTGTCATGCATCATAACAAGCTTTTCTCGTCACTCCGCTTGACAAGATACAAGGTTAAGCAAACACCTCCAAGAAGAATGCTTAGTGGCAGAACCGCCATTTAAACAACCGTTTCGGAGATATCCTGGACGTAACTAGCAAGCCCTTGCGACATTCTATCCGCATTAGAAGCGAGGGGGGGGGGGGGTTGTCTCCCAAGATTATTTTTTGGGACATCAAGGCAAGGCGAATTATTAGAAACATGTGTGACATGAAGAACCATATATGTGAAGAGAATTCGTAGAAAGAACCTTTAAGGGTCGTGATTAGAACAGAAACAACCGATAAAACCTGACCAAGGTTCCGCCGAACTATTCACTAACAACAACATACAAGAAACTATAACATTCACTACAAAAAAAAAACATAGCCGCACGCGACAGAGAAATCGAAAGGCGTGAATTTTGAACGCATCGTCCACGAACGGTCGACTGAGTATTGAGCTCGAGACTGTGAACAAATGAAAACAAACATGCGCGTGATGCGAAAGAGAACCGAAGGGAAATAAAATTGACAACGCACACAATGACATGAAATGAGATGCCGAATAATGCCGACGACACGTCAAAAAGCTTTCCATCCCGCTTCACATGACAAAACACGAGATGCTACAGCAATATACCAAAACCAGAACCACCATTGAACATACCAACGAAGCGTCATCTGCAAACCGATGCTTTGTAGAACGTCGCACATGACCAAATTGTCTGGTGTTGCCCAGGTGCGTTTCTTCTTATCCAGTTACATCACTACCGGAT
>JACCGJ010001174.1:73401-98614 GCA_013407085.1 Atriophallophorus winterbourni
AAAATCTCGGTAGACCTCCACGTTGGTCCGAGGTTGCTCCAAAATTAGGTGTGTCACCGAAATAACGTTATGAGCGGGACCCTACACAAAGATACAGTGTGCTTGATAAATGCTGGAACTAATGCAGAACACCCTCAAATAAATCTATTATCCAAGGTATATCAGAGACCTGGCTTCAATATACTGATACTATTTCCGGCAGTCTTCTTTCGATCTATATAGCCTTGAGATCGGATAGACAGAATGGTCGACGTGGAAGAAGAGTGCTTTTACTCCCAAATATGAAGATTCTGGCATACGAATGGCCACTTTGATATCAAGTTAGTGTCTTCAAGCATGAACATTAGGCTATATATATGTATAAGTGTGTGGGTGTTGTTGTTGTTCGCCATATAAGGAACATCTACGCCGCAGTCTGGCAACGACGAAAATTACATATATAGAAATTGTGTGATGGCGCAGTTGATATCAAATAATCAAAGAAAAATACACATTGAAATTACAATTATGTTTTATGCAACTGAAATATTTTCAGAACTGAATGGTTTTAATTGTGTGATATCTTAAGGTCAAATACTTTTTGTACGTGATGACTTTTCGAATATCTATCACGGAAACTCATCTATCTTGATTGTGGATTTGTATAAAATGCTGTAGCCTAATGGCTAATTTCGAAGAATTCATCAAACATGTAGGCTTTATATTGCTAATCAAATTTTCAGGGATCTTTATTGGACCTAAAATCTTGGGTATCATTGTCAGTTCATAACAAAATATTGGAGGAAGTGTAAGTTGTATGGGATTTCGAAGATATATCAAAAGAATGATTTCACTGATACCATATTGAGCACCTAATTAGTTCTGCACTTCTTTCTAAAAAGTATTAATTTATTCTTTTTAAAATATAATGTGTAATCGTAGTTATACATTTGCATAATCAATCCCAGCAACACCAAGTAGTATTAACCAAACAAGCCGTCTATTTCGAAGCATTTACTAGTGTTTTTAGCGCAAGGATTCTTATTACCTGTAAAACTGCTTGAAATAACTTGATACAGTTTGTTTATGTAATCTATTTTCTGTTAATTATTTATTAAATTCATTTAACAAATATAAGTTTCACAATAATTATGAAAAAAGATCAATTGACTAGAATTGATGTAGGTCATTGAAATAAAAACCTGTTACTATATACTTCCATCCAATCATCTTCTCGCTCATTCTTCTGGAACGAAAGCAAATGAGAAGATATGTCGTTTAAGCTTTTTTCACAACATGAATAATTTCAACTTTCATCGAGATGGTAAAGCATAAAAGTAAAAAACGACCATTACATCGCTCATAAGTTCAAGTCCCAACGTCTTAATAGGTGATGAGCCAGCGCATTTTACAATATCTTCTCTGATTTCAGTGGCAAGAGTTTGTTCCGTTGCGAGTTATGATTGTTTACATCCATCATGAATTGCTTGCTTCCAATACTTAGAATAAATCTTTTGGCCTTTTACAACCCAAGTTCATGTTCATGAATCCTGAATCTGCTTCTTAGTTTGAAGAACTGAAGTAACATTTTACCAATTTGACTGAGAACGATGCGGCGGGTCACGAGCAATTTAAACCTTCTTCATTGAAGTTCTAGCGCGTTAAGATAAGACAAGCCCCGTCTGTCCTCGTATGGAACGTGATGCATACTGAGTCTCATTTTGGGCTTTTCTATTGTAATCTCTACAATGAATCGCGTTCGTATTTATACTGTCTGTATATAGACGAATATGTGCGGTTAATAGCGTTCAAACCATTAGCCTCTAAGAAACTTCGAATGGCATACAGCTTATTCTCTAAAACGTGTCTGTTTTGAACCTATAAGTATCCGTAACCAGAAATCTTTACATTTTCCTATTTCCATCACTTCAATGAGGTCATTTCTAAAATAGTATTTCTGAGCAATATTAAATAAACCTAGGCGAAAAAAAGAATAAATTTGACTCTTTTATATGCAACGATTAGCGAGTCGATTAACAGAGATAGTAATCTGGTGCTACTTGCCATCAACGGAAATGACAAATGTTCACAGTTTTAGATATTTTGCAAATGATAAACAATCGGTGCCAACCCTGCCCGGAAATTCGCTTACGAGGAGCTTAATGACAGCTGATCTAAAACAGATCTATATGGCATACTGTATCTCAATATCACCGTGAAGACCGAATGTCAATGACCTCCAAACGGTTTGGCCTCCCGGAGTTGAATGCCCAGATTTAATTCAAAAGACGCTCGCTAATAACTAGGCTCTCTTATTCCAAAAGCAGTCGTTAGTGTGGCACACGGTTGAACGCCTAAGTAAAGCCGATAAACTTACCATCAACTTGTTGATCAGAATTAATTAAAGCACTCCAGCTTTCTAGTGCAAGAAGCAACTTATTGTGCATAAGCAATGTTTTTTAAATAAATGTCTTAAATCCATTTGTTTTCGGCATTCGATACACAAACATGCGAGAACGTTAGAAATAATAGCATTTTTCAAATGCAGAACGATTTATGTGCAATTACTTAAAATTGTTGGGAATATTGTTACGAAGTATCACAAACAAAACATTTAACTTTAGCGTTTGGAGCAGCCTAAATCTGAAAGCTCAGATGAAAATGTTGCTTCATTTAAAAATTAATTCTTTGTACAGTTTTTATGTGAACAGTTTTCAAACTTTGCGTATTTGAACTGTTTCACGGGCAAGTACAATTTATAGGATATAGAGAACGGCGTTTGAAACAACACCTTTTTTGATTGCTTCGATGTTATAGTTTTCACCAATAATTTTCACGTATTGAACAAAGTTCCGGTTGCATCAACAGACGATATAAACGTCTCAACAGCTGAGGTAAAGTAAAGATATCTTTGTCAAAAATGGAAGCTGTTAAATAAATTTGACTGTAAGTTCTTAGGATATGTCGCAATAATCTCGATACAAAAAACGTATTCTCTTATTCAGGTCATCAAATTTGGAAACACAATTTAAAAGTTAAACTAACATGCAACAATATTGTAAATTTTTCAATAAATAATTATGCGTAGTTCAAAACCTCTGAGCGCAATTTGTAAATTGAAGCTTTTAGTCCTGTTAAGATACACTTACGATTCAAAAGTAAAAACGTTCAGAATAAACATGATCTTTCCATCCGCTTTTGAATTAATATGTCAGGATCAACACGAAAATCAGGAAATACGTGTGATAGATGAACGTATAAATACGTCTATTTCATGTTGACACTTTTGTTTGAAATAATGATTCATATACTTTGTGGAGTGCATAGTTTTGAAGCATTTAGTATCTGAAAGATACCATTTATCTCCGAGTTGTGCCTTAGTTCACTAAGTTCTCAAATATTATAACGGTATTAATTTGGGAATATAAGTTTATACATGTTTTGAAATTCCTCAGTTGAACAAGTCTTTAATTAAAATCATTTCGCTAAGTTCAATCGATTGTTCTTCAAGAAAACCTGTCCTGTTTTAATAGTATTCTAAAAATTAGAAATGCGTTCCCAAAAAATTATTCGATCTGGGGTCAAAGTAAATATGCATGGAAACAAGAACCTAACGATTGCGAGCTAAAATAATAGAATATTGCAGCACCTACAGTGATACAGTAGACCCCAAAAATATGATTTGTAAGCCCGAGATTATTCTCGTTTTTTTTAACTTCGTAATTAGAAATTGATTTTGATCGAAAATTTTCCTAAATATATTTTTTGGTATAAAATTAAAATGAGTATGGCTCATATTTTAAAACAATTTTGAGTAATTATTCAACGGTCTCACATAGAGAAAAACACTATCTGCAATGAAAACTGCAAGTTCTTCAGGTTGAACTATCTTGGCTTACATCTCAGCGCACTAATAAACAAAACACTTTATTCAAATTCTATGGAAAATAATACTAAAACTGTGTTCGACTAGCGTCCAGCTTACAGTCTGGGCTGCTTTTGGCCGTGAGTGAGTTTTAAATCTCATCGGACGGCTACTACCAGCTTCAAGCTTGACAAACTCCGTCAAGATGATGCAGATTTTCCACGGTCTCTTATCCTCATTAGGTGCTTGGGGATAAGGAACCAATCAAAATAGACTGCTTTTTGTATTAGTGAAACAAATTGCTTACACAGAGTAAGCAACGTTGAAATTCAAAACCTTAAATATTCGGCCCACGATTTCTGAATTTCACGACGGTGTTTTGAACATCAGAGACGTGAGAGATATTACACATTTTTGAAAAAAGAAGGCTCCGATTATCATTGGCTGCATGGAGTTGATGCCGTACAAAACAGCTTAACGAAATCAGCAAAACTGAATGGTAGTTGAAGTGAACGGATTTGGACTCGGAAGCTAGAGTGCAGTATTGCTAATAATATTTCGGCTCACGTTTAGGCATCGACGATCTCTGCAAGGTCTACTAAGAACGACGCTCATTATCATCATTTTAGTGCAGTTTTTTCACTATGCCGCAGAACAACTGCGTGATGATATCATGTGATTTCGATGACCGAGTTGGCAGAAATCTCGAATTTCATCCAAGTGTTTGTATCATTCACAACTATCATTTCAAAAATATAAAAAAGTCCCTTGAAACAATCTTCGGGTAAAGCATTGGCATCTTCTCGGTCTTATTATCTTTAAACGTACTATTTTAAAAGCGTATTATTTACAAGATCATGCCAAAGAGTGACTGTGAAATTCACCATTCATTCTTCCACTCTTTTAAGCGCATAAATATCCTGATTTACTGCCCTACTTGATGAGTGCAAACAGCACGAAGCTGGTCGTAGGTTGTGTGTGTGATAGAAATGTATGCAAATGAGCTTTTCAACCATTAATTTTTGTGCGAAACCGAAGCTTGTTGTTTAGATGGTGTTCGCCAAGCTTGTGTAGTTGTTGTTGTTGAACGTTTCGTCATCAAGCTAGATGATATCATCGTCTGAACTTCTTTCGAAGTGACTTATAATTGCTATTCGTTGGTTTTTATAAGTTCCGTCTGTCCGTTCGCCATTACTCCCGTTGGTTGGTGGAATTCATGTGTTGCATTCTTGTTTATTGAGTTTTCATTGGTTCATAGGTTGTAGCCAATTGGAGGTGCTGGCTAACTGATGCCGTTGTTGAGTGCCACACCTCGATGAATTTTTGCGCCCGTCTGTTGTTTTCTTTGGCTAAAATTTTCGCGTTGTCCCAATCGAATTAATGTTCGAATTGATCAACATGTATTTAAATCAATGACCTTGGGTCGTGCCTTTTTACAGCTAACCGGTGTTCATGTAGTCTAGTGCTTTGCTTGCGGACGGTTTGTCCGATTTAGTTCTTCTCACAATCATTGCACGTAATCTTGTAGACAATATTCGATTGTTCATCTTTTACAACTTTATCTTTTATATTGTTGAAGTGATTTCGTAATGTTGTAACGGGTTTGTGCGCGACCTCTATTCCAAATGTCCGAAGGACCCGAGCTTCTATTTCTAAATATATTCTGCACATAACAGAGAGCGCGTCTAATTCAGTTTCCATCATCATTTCTTTGTTGGGCACGGTTGAACTTGTTGTATAGTACGAAGCTTCTTGGGTATCTATTCTTCCGGAACATTTTGAACAGGTATTATTCTTATTGTCTTCTTAGTACTGTAATGTGTTGCTGCTCTTTTGAATAGGGTTCTAACGCAGCTGCATTTATGGCTGGTTGGATGCTTGCTGTGAAAGTTCAAGATTTGATCCGTGTGCGTATTCTTCCTGTAGACATCTTTGCATGTTTGCATGTTTGTCTCACTTGAACGTCCAGGAATGCCAGTCAGCCGTCAACTTCAGTTTCTCTGGATTCTCAGTTTCTAGATTCCCCTGAATACATTCAAAGTAATTCAAAGTTTTAATGGTCCAAAAGCAAATACTTTACAGTAACCACAGATTAAAAATATAGGGAATTCATAAAAACAACGCAAATGTTTTATACATATGGAAAGTCAGCACGTGTATTCAGGTGCAAGGTTGGGTTTGGTCAACATGTACTTGTCAAGTTCAGCCTCGAACATGTTCAGGCTTGTTGCGCAAAGGATATGTGGGGGCAGGGAGTTCCATAGACAACAGACTCTGACAGCAAAGAAAAACCTTCGACAATTTGATCTGGAGTGTGGAATAATTAACTTGTAGCCATGCGATCTGCTACCATGTGCTTCTTGCCGATGAAACAGGTGTTCAAGTGGGTGATCCACTGTGTGCAGAATGTTGAAAAGCAGAATCAAGTCACCCCGGAGACGACGGTACGAAAGTCAAAGAGGTTTAGCGTTGCAATCCCCTCCTCGTAGTTTAGTAATCGATGCGACTCCTCCAGTTCAGTTCTTTTATTGATCACAAATGTGTCGTCCAAATAGCGGATTCATAACTTTGGCTGTAATATTGGTAAAGCGATCCGTTCCAAACGTTGCATGACTGCTTCTGCAATTAGGCCGGAAATCGGTGATCCCATCGGTATTCCTCGAATCTGCTCGCGGATTTTACCATTGATCTTGAAGTGTGTTTTAAAACACAGCTGGATCAATTTAATCAAACTATCTCCTGTTAATCGATTTCCGTTGTGGGGTGTTCATTTTTCGTGGAGCAAGGCTGATACGATTTGCTTTGAGAGTGTTTGATCGATTGATGTGAATAACGCCGTTACGTAGAAAGAAACCATTGTTTCATCTTCATCGATCTTCACATTCTTCAATTTCTGGTGAAATCGTTCTGCAGAGTTGACGGTGTGTTCGGAGTCTGTCACCAGATATAACAGTCATCTTCGCAATTCTTTCGATAACTTGTAATTTAGTCCTCCTGAGCTTGAGCTCACTTGAGCGTCCCGATGTGTTTTTCCGTAAAAACCACTAATTTCCATGACGAAGGCTGTAAAATAATGAGAATAAATGTCAAACACAAGAAACAACCCATGTAGCACACCAAAACAGCAACAATAACAAGATTTATCAGGGGACCCACCGGTGGGTCCCTTCGTATTACAACAAAAGAGTCTAATGTCAAATGCGAAGGGTACCACATGTGGGTCCCGACTTTTCTTACCTCAGCCAGCTGTAAGCAGCCAGAGCAACACACACACACAACCTCTCGTGGCGATAGCACAAGGTGCACTGAAGATATAGTGAAATGAATGCATCGCAGTGAGCGGAAACCGCTGTTTCTAGCAATCGCCTGAAACGTGTTAAGGAAACTATCGTGCGTAACGGAATAATCTCTTTATGAATTTTGGGCAATCCATAGAATCTCGGTATAATGGAGTCTTCTGGCTTCATTTTTGTTTGTTCCATTCAATTAGAATGTCATACAAACTTCAATTTCTTCAAAGTTGCTTTGATTTTGTTTTCAAGTCGTTTAGTCAGGTCTTCATTCATTTATCTGTATGTTATTGTATCCTGAAGTAGCTGTTCAGCCTTCTCGATATAATCTGCCTTGTTTCATTACCACAGTCTTTCTTCCATTGTCGGCAGGGAGGGTTATTATGTTTCTGTCTTGTTCCTATCTGTTCAAAGCTTTGGTTTCCTGTTTATTGGGTTGTTTTATGTTCCAAATTCCTGGTGAGCGCAGGTAAAATTCGTTGGCGGACTTCTTCTTGTGCGTCTTCTGTCAAATTGTGAGTTTTCAGTATTGACTCCAGATTAGCTAAGAATTCGGTATGCTCGGCGTCTTTCAAATCGAAGTTGAGGCCACGTGCGAGAATTTGTTGTTCGTTCTCTGTCAGGGGTCTGTCGGACAGGTTCTTGACCCAAGGTTCGCCGCTGGTGATATCTTGGTGGGGTGTAATAATTCGGATATTGTTTTCCAGGTCACGCCGTTTGTTTAGTTTGGATTTTCGGGTCGTTATTACGATGGCGTCGGCTAGCTGTTGTGTTAGTTCACGTCCAAATCGGTTTTCACATATTCGCTTTTCGTTCCGGATAACGTTAGGATATTTCTTGAGTCGTTTGTGTGCGTTATCAATCATGCATTGTAGCCACTGCCGATTTTGTCGTTCCATTAGTTTCCGCGCACGGAAATTGTTAATCGGTTGTCGTCGTTGTAAAGATTTTGGACTAGACTAGATTTTCCTGTGCAAAATTGATAGATAAGTCAAGGATCATTGCAAGTCGTATGTGCCAACCTCAGCTTTGTGTGCGATTAAAGTAAGCTTTCACAACCGAGCTCAGTAAAACAAATTCACCAGATTTCGCCCACAAAACTGAGAATCAGTTGAAAACTGTATATGCCAATTTGCTTTTCTCATTTATGGTCGAAGGAAAGCACAAACCGAAACTGAAGCTTCTGTTTTGACTTTTGTCTTGCACGAAGATGAAAATTTACTACCCAGAAGAGCTCGAGATAAGATTCAGCAGAGTGCTAGCTGATTAGCAGCTTACTAATGGACTGAAATTAGATTCGATATCCAAAAACTAGTAACTTTTATCTCGTGGGTGATAGGATCAAGTAAGCCGCGGTTCCAAACAAACGTAAAATAATGTCAATTAAGTCACTGTATGAGAACCCAATGGTCGTCAAATTTCAGCCGATGCAATGATTCGTCAGGCGCTACTTATCTCTCTACTCTATGAACTGCACGTTTTCACTTCATGCACTTAAATTTTAAGTGTTTACCAACTGTTGAATTCCTAGATACCCTCCATACACTTGATGAACTTAATAGAATTGTGAACCGCTTTGCCTGACGAATGCCCTCATGTAGACGATGGTATTTCACCTGGTCTTATAAAACACTTAATTAGAGCCACTTCACCAATCGCTTCTTCAGTGCTGGGAGGAGAATTATGTCTTTAAAATGACGCGATAGTTTTAGGGAGGAGGATGATAGAGCGGAATAAAACTATTACAGAGGAAATTGTTTGCTACAATTTACAGATGCGACTACATATATTAGCTAATAAAGTTTATTCTAAATTTCAAAGTGGCTTCCGCAAGAGATTATCAACCATAATCACAATCTTCACCCTAGTATAACTTCTAAGAAACTGTCGGGAAGAGCCTATGTTATTATACGCTGTTTTTATTGATATAACAAAAGCTTGCGGCTAAGTTGACTCTTCTAGGCTGCCATCCAAGACTGCCCAAACTTTCAAATCTGGCACTTCAGAAGCTTTTGAAATTTGCCGAGGTTTATAAGATCAATCTGTTCCTGCATTCACACTGTTCGGCATTTATTTTGAGCTTTAGGACGATAACACAATTTAAGCAAGCAATACCATACTTTGAAAAGAGAAGGTATTTACCAACGCACCTGATGTGATGGCAAACTTTTCAGCATTATCCGTTTGATAGCACAACACACGTTAAGGGATGTGCTAATATGTGACCCGCTGTATGCCGAAAATGCATTCATCATTGCTGACTTATAAGCGCAGCTTAAGTTGCCTTTTGACGAAAAGCAAAGAATTCGGGTTAACAATCAGCATTAACAAATTTAAAGTTCTTAGTCAATGGACTGCATCGCCTCCTATCAATACTATAGAAAACCCTCAGCTTGAACCAGTGCATTTTTAACATATATTGGTTCAAGTATTTCGGATACCCTCTCATTAGACATTGAAATCGATAAGCGGATTAGCAGAGCAACTGTCATCTTGTCTCATTTGAACCCTTGTGCTTGGAGCAAGCACATGCTGTCCGTGAAGATATACAACGCTTTCTTTGTTCTTTGACAAACGGAACTTACACCTACGCAATAAAAAAGCGGAGGCTAAATGCTTGCCATTTACATAGCATGCATCACATCTTGGCATATCACAAATGAACAAAATAACAAGAGTAACAGATGATATACTCTATGACCAGTTGACATCAGGAAATCGACCTTTGAACAGGCCGCATTTGTGTTATGAAGACGTAGATATGCGAGCTCTTTGCGTTAACCCATCTTATTGGGAAGAATTTGTTCTTGAACGCTCTCTTGCGAGGCAATGTCTGAAGAGTCATTTTTAAGCTGAAGAACAGCAGACGCTCCTTTCTGCTGCTAAACGTGGATCACGCCGAAAGCTTGCAACTGAGCTACTCGACTGAGCACTGCCGATTGTTGTGAGTGTTGTTGGGAGAGAATGTTCTTCTCGGATTGGACTATTTAGTTATTTAAGCGTTGTGGAACATTAAATTGTAATGTGCTCTTGATCTACATCCTTGGTTGACATCGGTCGAAAGAGACCAAAAACGAGACAAGATGTACTCAGTCTCTTCGGTTATTTGAATGGCCATGGCAAATGTACTTTTTACCAGGAATATTTGCTGAGCATATCACCATTCGGGTGAAATGAACTAATGGTTTGGTGTATATTTGTCGTAAATTAAGAGACTGATTTCCTACACGGCCTGTAAATCCGTTAGTATGTTAAAGAACTTTATCGTCCGTTGATAAATCTTCGTCATATTTCGAAATACATATACGTGTGATATTTTTAAGCATAGAAAGCAAGTACATGATAATCTAGTAACGTAAACCTTGACAATATTCTTGTTAACTTTTACAAAGAATTTATTTTAAAGTTACATGAATTTAATATTGATGAAGGAATACGAAAATGAAATTTGATGATTTTTGTAACCTCATTTAATAAAGCGCGCTGAACGAGAACGGAACGGACAGTGTGTCACATCACTGGATTGAATGGTTTATTGAGCGGATACAGGCAAGTGTGATTGAGGTCAACAACGATCCTTCGTGGAATCATATAAAAGATGAGCTGGAAATTTGTGAAATTATTTGCAGGTAAGTGAATCGCTTGGCTGTGTTCGAAATCTGCCTCAGTGATATGGAACGGAGAGACAAATTTCGCCAGTCATCGTTTCTTTTCGAGATTTTGATTAAGGTAAGTCTTTGAATTCGGAACTTAATGATGTCATTTATCAAAAAAGCTGCTCGAAATAGAAGTACAAATACCGGAATCTGCAAGTATAGTCAAGACAATGGCAATTTTATTTTCCTGCTTGTATGACCAGAATTCCAGATGGAAGATGTGGGAAAACGCGTAAGTTTCAATGAGTTTCTAACTGCATTTCCCATAAAACGTGCTCCATTTGGGCAACCTAAAGCTATATGTTCTAATGCGTGTTCACCAGACAAAACAAAATCAATATGCATACTGTCAGTTTGGTAATGCTCAAATGCAGCTTGTTTTATTGTCACATCAGTTGTATGTTTTCCGTTGCGATTACCAATTCTACATCGATATTTTACGATTTCACCAAAACTCATGTTCATATTCAGAATGTCTGTAATTGTGTTTACAGTTATCCGAAAAAAAGGTTTCCATCGTTGAGATGTGCAGTGAAATATTCCGTCAATTCAGTTGAAATGAGTATGAACCATATTAGAACGAAAATTGTCGGTAAGCTTATCAATTGTTACAATATTTCTGAGTTGATGTACTTTTTTGTAACATGTAGCGACATGAAACGTAGAAAGAATTTCCAATCTGGGATTGATCGCGTTAGGTTTAATCCGTTAAATTTAACATGCTGTGATTCAATATTTTGCCAGGGGGAACTGATTCGGGTGCAAAATTCGGTCATAAACTTAATAGAAGAAATGAAGAATTCTATACAACCAAATTCTATATACAATTTCTACAGTATTTTATTCGCTTAAGATGTAATACACAATTGCATGAGCCTTTTGTCACTTTCTATTAAAAAAATGTTTTTGCATAGGAGTGTTACAAACTGTTGCATTTTTATTATTATTCCAATGTATTGCTATTACCGGGAGATATTTAGATTTTATAAAACCATTATCATGGCGTATTTTATCAGCTGATGTCATTGTTTCAGTGGCAATGATATGTTTATCCAGCTAAAAAGAGATTTGATTGCATGTTGCTATCAATCGAGTATTCCAGTATACCAAAACTCATTTCACCAACGTTCAATTTCGCGACAGTACTCATGAAAATTTGTCCTTTCTGTTCGCCGAAACAGATTTGATAGAGCCATTCAAATTTAAATTCTAAGTGATCGTCGGTGACGAATTTCAATAAAAAACAATCAGATTTTACATTTGAACAATTAATGTTCAGCTAATTATCTTAAAGTTGTTAACAAATTGCTAGTCATGAGCTGAGTATAAAATTTGTCATTAAAAAATCAATCATTGTTATAACTATCATTGATTATAACTTTTGTCATACTGCTTGATACACATAAAAGTTGTTGTTACTCATAAACTCTGTAACCAAGTTTATTTGTTGTGCAACAACTGCACTTGACGGCAATCATCACACCAATTCCGACTTTCAAATGATTTTGACCTCATTTATGGAAGGCAAGGTGTAAAATTGATCGCGAAATTTAACGAAAAGTCAACCTAAATTCGTCACATTTACGTGGTCGATGAATTCGCAGTAGCTAGAGCAATTTACTCTTCCAATAAGCATTTTTGCAGCATACAAAAAGGCGTTACAAACAGAAAATATTTTACCTAAATTAAATGAAATTTGAAAAGTTGTTAGCTGCAAGCCACGGTCATATATGTAGGCATACTCACAATTACAGAATATTGCGTTTTTAGCCAAATTTTCAGTATAAAAACCGTGAAGGGTTAATGAAACTTTCAATAGTGGCAGCATAATATTCAGATTAGAAAATATCATTGAGGTTGATAGTATTATGAACAAAATCATTTTATATTAATTTCTCAAGATTAGTTCCAAGTATGAAAAAAAGAGGATTTGTTCGATCGATATCGTTCCGGTGCTAGCAAATTTGTTCACAAAATGCTCTTTGTCACAAAGTCCATTCCAATGTTCAAAGTCCCTTCAGTTCGATCATTGCATGTACGAAACAAGACATGAAACTAATTTTCAACTGAAAATTTGCACTAAAAACGATTTATCTAATTTTAATCAACAAATATAATAAATCCTAAAATATTTTTTAATGAGAAACACAGCTAGCTGGCAAACCGATTCCTGCGTATCGCTGCGAGTGTTGCAGAAGAGATCGTTAATCTTCAATCTGACTGTATAATCATGTGATACCTGGGGTGTTAGATAATTATAAGCTTGTGATGTACTTTCGTTGCCGACCTCTACCAAAGGTGACCAACAAAATTTACACAAGTACACGAGCGATTCAAACGACCTCATTTGAACGCAGTCTAACTAAGCCTTTAACATTATAACCGGTTTTAACTACTCGAAAGATTTTGTGGCATCACTTCATTCCATAGCACCATTATACTGTTTGTGAGTTAGATGTCTGAACTTACGAAAATACTTTAAATCCTTTTGTTTTAATGATATTACTAACTCGTTTTATTGTCACTTTTTACTAGATTTGAATAAATTATTTTCAGACGCTTTGCAGTTTACGGAGCTCAAGGATGAAATGCGAAGTTATTTCTTGGGCATTTATTGTACACTCGCAATTGGATGTGTCGTGAGTTACTTAGCCTAAAGCAAATGTACACAGTTCTACTACATGTGTAACGTGAAATCTGAGGTGGAACAATTTGAAATATCTTATTCGATTAAATCATTCTTGATTCTAATTTATGCTTTCGTAGAGTATAAAAAACAATGTAGCAGCATAAACGCTGTACTTGGGGGTCTATCATGTGCATAGCACTTCTAAAAGTTGAGTTGTGGTGAATTAAAGAGCTCGAGAGAGATGTCTGTAAACACAATATCCTGAACTTTCTTTAGAATCTTACATATAAATTGCAGTTGCATTAAATTGAAACAATTTGGTAATCAGAAACAAACAGATAACTCAAAGAATGTTATCTAACATAGAGTGGCTAGAGTGAAAATATTTGTTTGCTTGATTATTAGTTAATAAACGGTGATTGAGAAGAGAGATATTACTTGATACACAGAAGGGACTTTATTTCGTTAAATTCAATGAGCTAGGAAAATATTACGATAAAATGGCTGAAGTGTATAAAGGAAGAAAAAAATTCGTTGTCATTATTTATGTTAACTGTAGTAGCAAAATTATGACAATGCTAAACATGGGATACGATTAAGAATATCTAGAATGTTGACCAGATTCACTTTTTTGCAGTTCCAATTTTATTCAATTTTATTGTGTCATAAAATCCTTCGATGTCCGTTTCCAAATGTTGCTCACATATTTCGCGTGATATCTTTATCCGTTCGGCAGGGATTTCTATCAAAAGATGATGTTCACTTCCTTCTGATGACCTTGTTCAAACTTTATCCAAATGACCCACAGACCGTCATGTCATCTACCTTTCTACTTCACGCGCTTGACCTTCAAGAAGACGCAGGTGTGAGTCACATTCGTGAACAATTAACTATTTATTAATCAGTATAAATTGTGGTCTAAAGCTATTCAAAATCGTGTGAGGCGTTACGATTTCACCCGTAATAATAACCTCTGGAAGCATCAACCGCAATATATATTTTACAACTAGTCTGAGTGATTGTTTTAGTGTTAAAGCACAGTTCACTTATGATAACGAGTCTATTACGGCTATGATAAACATCTGAAAAAGTTTTTATCAAACATTTTGCACGAATCCATGGTAATGCTTTCCATTATTCCTAAAGTAACGAGCATTTGAATGAAAACAAGATTATTTGCATTCTTGCTCCATTTATATTATGTCCAATCCCGATTGATAACTGAAACCTTTTCGGATTCATTTTGCGGCACACGTTTGTTGCCCACTATGCAAGAAGCATTTGAAATTGATTTAAATGTGTGTAACTATTGTGTCTCATATACTCGAGCTGTAATTTTGGTCAACAAATTGGTGAGTTGCGTGAGATAACAGCAGAATGTAAGCAATTGGAATGCTACCCAATTAGTTGAAACAGAAACGTGCTCTATATGAAAATAATTCATCATTTTATCATCAAAATACGTTTGGTTACAACCTAGCAATTTTTGTATTGTCTATTTCGAAATATTTGGGATGCAGACGGATTCGATGCAAATTAATCCAATATTAACAGCTGTTACTAAGGTGATAGCATTTCATTATAATGAATATATATAGAAAACGGGATTCAGCACGTTTAAACTTTCAAGATTTTGTTGAACCCAGAAGTTTAATATTCAATGTATGTGTTTATTTTATGTCATAAACGCACTTCGTGCGGTGTTGTTTAGAGTAACCCATCATTATGGAATAGGTATAATGGTTCCTTCCTCATCAAATTTACTTTTTCTGATGAGATGTACCTAGGCAAATAATAGAGCTCTCATATCGTTTAAGCTGTGATATTATTTGTTTGACTGATCCTAATAATGTTTCTTACTCAGCATACTTTGCATTTTTTTAATTTTCGAATCGACATCGAAATTCAAGCAAATTCAAATGCTTTTGAGCTGCTCAAAGAAGATGAACAACTACTTTACGATGATTTACTTGTGATTACGCCTTTCTTTGCCAAAAATACAGCAAGGCATTATTTATTACTGAAAATTTGGCAAAATAAGACTGAATGAATCATAATAGTTAAATCTTCAATATCACACTGTGTATCGCTTTTACGGTAGCGATGTTACTCCTTTTTGATGAATCAAATAGTTTCACATGCAATTAATTGGAATTCTTCTGGCGTTCTTCCTTTATTTGTACAGGATGCTATCCAATCGAACCTGGAACGCCTGTTGGTGACCTTGAATTCTCGACAAAATGTTTCACAAGTTGAATTTTGTAAGAAATGTCTACTGGCTCATTTGTTATATTATTTCTTTGAGATTAAACTCAACTGTTTACGTAATCTGATAATTACGATAAACGCATGGTGAAATTTGTGCACAAAATCTGCCAATGTATCTCTAATAAAACTCATGCTAATACGAAGTAAGTTGTGAGAGATGTTAGGAAGGTGAACACTGACAAATAGACCATTGTAGCTGGAGCAGTAATTCGTTCTGAGATAAAAGCACGCTTATGTGACACTGAAAAATGTATACTGGTGTTACCAAAGCAGGTTCGTCCTTCAAGTATGAGATTATCACACTTCTTTATATGAGACTGATAATTTTTACATTAAATTGTATCGAATTTCGCCTCTGTCAGTATGAAAATCAAAATTAAAAAAGAGCGCATTTCATTATCAGCCCTACCTAATTTTATCAAAATTAACGTTCAAACGAAGCTTTAGTTGCACGAATATTATCATCGAAAAAGCGCATCTGTTTCATGCAAACCACGTGTCCAGAAGAAGCATGTTTTCCTGATTCAGTGATCAAGTGTTCATATTCATAGCGTTGATCATAGATTATATGCCTTACAATTAGTGATAGTAAACAATGCAATTGTGTTATTTAATAAAAAGCTGGTGTAAAAACTTTGATTTCAAGTTAGGGAAATTGTTTTGGTGTGTTGATTGCATTCAACAAATTTCGATTTTAAAGCCTCTGCTTAGTAGATTTCACACAATGAAACGCGGTGTTAAAATACATAGACCGAATGACGTCGAGGCCACTTTGAATCAGTCAAACATTGCTTAGCGGATTGGTGTTGTTTCAAGGCTCACAGAACCTAAGCTTGATGTCTCAGGGACAGCTAGGAACCAGTAATCTACTATAAGCATGATGATTTAGGCGTTGATAATATCTGAGCATTTATATGTTCGACTGGTTATCACTGTGATAACGTATTTGGTACCTGGTTTCGTTGTACGAACTTGACGACCGGTTTAGTGATATTTTCAGGTAGGGACAATACGATCAGAGTCTACATGCCTTGTAACAGTGGAGAAATGGTTATTAAGGTGTGAATTTGTAAAGCATTGTTGGATAATGTTTGGCACGACCAACCTTATCAAATAGTGACTTACAAGTTCAAACCTTTCTTTAAGATTCAGTTCATTAAAGGTGGTAGCGCGCAGGTTAATTAACAGAAACACGTATTTTTCTACGTATTTTTGTGCTCACATCATGAGCACCATATTTTCTTAATTTCACTGATCGAATAAAGTTTGCAATAGGAAACTGATATATAAAATCTACACTTGGGACGTAAGAATAATAAACTTTAATTCAAAATAAAAATGTAAATATTTCCAACATTGTCGAATTATTAAAAATTAAGTTTTGGTCTTTATCTAGAAATGCTGAATCACGTGTTATAGAAACATAAACATATATTGTAAATTCTTGATAAAGCGGTGAAATAGAAGAAGTCATCGTTTCCAATGTATAGTGTTTTTTCTATAACTCCGTAAATATTTAACACAGCTTCTGATTTGATATGTTTGATGATGCAATCACGTTTTCAATGTAACTGAATGATTATCCGGAATCGCCAACGCCGATAATATTATAAGCTGCCTTGTTGCACACCTTTTATTCATAGATTATATGCAGGTAAAAATCTATGCTTCACAAGACCCACAAAAATGTGCATCGGGTCGGATGGTAAAAAATATCAAAATATTGTTAGATTATTGTCAAACGTGAAAAACATATTTGTCCATGTGGATATCTAGTGATTTCTTGAAAACTTCAACGGTTCCAGATTGTACCACATGAGCAGGTAAACTGTTCCACAATTGCACATTGCGAACGGAAAATGCATATTTGCGGCAGTTCAAACTGCTATGCTGTTGGTAAAGTTTCGATTGGTGACCTCGCAGACGTGTAATATGGGAAATGTGAAATACGACGACAAATACTGTCTGATATTCAAATCCTTGGATGCGAATGCACAAACTTGTAGATTTGCATCCACCATCTGTTGCTAACAGGGTGAATGATTAAGTTATCCGATTAACCCTTTGTCTACGCGAATTGGTTTACGTATTTTATGATATTTTTGTGTTATTCTGCTGAATTATGGCATAAATAAAACACATGATTATTTTTTATGGATCCGATGCCAGACGCTGCCTGATAAGTGCACTCCAATGGTGACTGAAGGTACCGACGGGAGCTACTGAGCAATCGACTGCTTGTTTGAGGTGGTAACTAGAGTTACCGTCAGTAGACAAAGGGTTAAACGTGTTTTCGAAAACGTTGTTATAAATCATGCACCCTACGCTTCAACATCGCCGGTTAAACTAACTGGGTCAAGTCTATATAATTAACTTATTTAATATTATTTATTCAAGACGATGGGGATAGTTGTCATGCAGAATATGTGGTGATGAAAAAGTACATTCTTTCTTTGATATTGACAAAAGTAGAAAAAATCTTATTTCAAGGAGAGCTGAAAGCACGAATACGATCATTGGACAGACTGAAATGGGGCTAAAATGGCATGAAAGCCATCAATGTTTTCAGCATTCTCAAAGGATTCCACTCTCAAAAAAATAAAAAAAAATCAGCTACAATTTGTGAAAAAAAACAAAGTCTTGGCAAACAGTAATAATAGACTGGAAGAAGCAATCCGATTAATCGTTGCAAAACAACATTCTACATCAGAGTCTATCTGCATAATCGAGAATAGCGATGTTGATGCGAGAATCACATTCAAATCGTTGTCATAAGTAATGTAAAATCTACATGCGAATTACTTTAAAGCTTTTAGTGGGCAATACTGAAGCGCTCCTGGATTTTATTATCAACTATTAGTTAAGCAGCAGTAAATAATTTGATATTCATTTCGATGGATAGTGTATGGATAAGATACGATTTGGATTTTTTAAAATAATCTTATGAGCTTGCGAGTGCTTTTCTAATTTGTTTTGCCGCATTTTCATTGTTTTGCGGTATATGACTAATAATATTTAGTAATAATCCTATCAAATGTATTGAATTTCAAGCTGGTTAAAGTTTGTTGTGGCATCGATATAGTTTCAACACAGCCTTCCCAGAATCAAAGGTTAAAGTTAAAATTATCTTGCTTGACAGCCTTTATATGCTGTAATCTCAGTAGTGTTACACTTCATCTGGGAAAATGTTGAAAGCCTAATTCTGTGTGAAAAATCTCTTGGTTTAATAAGGTTTCGCGTAAACTGCAGACGAACCAGAATGTTGATCAAAGGAGTTGTAAAATAAGGTGCATTATTCGTTAGTGATCAGGAAGCATGTATTAATTTTCGTTCTTTTAACAGATTATCTATGGTGGCTGGCAAATAGTTCTACACGAATGCGCGAGCTATTCCGATCCCATGGCAACATCCTTGCATCACTTGTGGGCATAACCATTAGCGAGCCCAACTGCAACAAACTGAAGTATCAATACGGTATCGCTTTGCTGGCTAGCTTAACAATCAAGGATCCACGTATTTTGGAGCTGTATTCCGAAAGTGCTGAACAATCTAGTTCTGAAAGCAATTTACTCTATCATTCCCCTGATTATATGCGGCAAACATTTTACGACAAGCTAGAAAGTTATCTCTGTATGGCCACCAACTTGCGTACGGTTTACGATGAATCAAATCGGAGTGGTGAGGAAGAGAGCTCAGATTCTCTCAATCAAATAACGCCGCAATTGATCGCAAGCGTCCTTATTTCTTGGGTGAGTCACGAATCAATGTATGGATAAATGTTGTTTATTCCTCCAAGCATTGGAGTCAATTTATTAATTGTGATTCTCATTAAAAGTGATAAAATTGTCCAATGTTCATTTATTTTGTATTGTTTTTTTTAAAATATAACTTAGGCTTTTAGGCGTACTATCAGGTATTGCTTGATAAAGTCGAAAAATCTCTTAGTCAATGAAGGTATGTATTTGTCGATAACTTGCATATCTAATAAGGTACGCAATTTCCATAAGTACATTCGTGGCACATGAGTGCATCTAAATTCCATGCAGTTTCCGAAAACTCCTGTAACGTTTTGGTATATATGAATACGAATAGTCAGCTTTTAGATCGGGGAAATTTTTGTTCCGAGTCTTTGGCAATAAAAAGTCAAATTAAATAATTTATGAATAAAGTATTTAAACTTCAAATTTATAGCTAAACGTCATGGTTAGTCGTGGCCTAATATGAGAGATTTATCGAAAGGATTAATATCAAGCGGTCGACTTACGTCTTTCATATAACCTGTGGTTAAAATCCACTGCAGCTTTCCGCTAGAAAATAAAAGTATCTTCCTCAGGCTAATTATAGTGTGTTGCGGTGGAGAGTGGTATAAATATTTGAACCATTACCGAATGTAGTGCACTTATTGACGTCCTTCATTCAATGTTAATATTCCGGCTAAAAATTTCTTTTCACAACTCATTTGTGAATCATTCGGCCACCTGTTAGATAAGTACAATTAATGTGATGTCGTTCTATGAACTAAAAATAAAATATCACATCATATATCAGATACTCAGTGTCCCCTCTATCAACTGTAATACGGAAAGTAGTGAATGATGGCCTTATTTGAACATTTTTCTTCTTCTTCATACGAACTCATTAAAATTAACGCAAATGAAGGAACGTCACTCATATCATTACACAAATTATATTTTAAAGGTACATGGAGAACAGCCAGTACTTCTTTGTTTATCAAACGATCGTCTAGGGTCTTCATGGCAGTTGACAAGAAACTGTTCAAACTCAGCCGTTCAATATCCAGTACTCGTCGAAGTGCATGCTCTGGGGGTCTTGATTCGCTGGCTTACAAATTTGGTGACAACCTCGGACCAGAATAGCGCAGATTTCGACTACGATTCCGTTTCGCTGCTGGTTGATCGCGTTTTCCAGTCCTTGTTCTCATCACTATCCGCCATAGGATCTGTGGGTCGTTTGTCTCGCGGTCATTGCTGTGAATCGAAATTGATTTCAACTACTTTGGTTCCGTGTATCGCAGAGATTTGCACATTTCTCACCAGCAAAACGTGGACAAGATCAACTTCTTTGGATATTATATGCCCACCAAATAAGGATAATATAAAGGTACAAATTACGATCAATGCTGTCATTCCAAAATTTACGCTCATCGTTATTCTTCATATCTATTCTTATAGAGAGGATAGATAATTCACAAAGGCATAGTCAATGGACAACTGAATTTTCCAGTTTGTATGAATACTTGTTTGTCTAATAGACCTTATTCCATTCTTTGTCCGTCTGTTATTCTCAGAAGATCGCTTGATCAGATTTATTTAGTGAATTAAATCTCATGAGGTTAGTAATGAATCAACTTTCAAATACAGATTATGATCCTGTTGATAACATTAATTACTTGGGAGCATTTCCGTTTTGAATTTTTTTTTCGGCTGTTGTTATCCTGCTTTGGTAGATGTTAATCATGAGTTTGCTTATTGAGCACGTGAGGATTTTCAAATCCAGAATGTTTTGCATGACTAGACTGTTTTCATTAAGCATGTATTGAAGCCTATGGTTCTTAGTCTTCAAACCAACATAAATCCTCCGCTTTGTAGCACACACCTACAGCGATGAATGTATGGCAAATATGTTAATCAATGATTTTGACCAATTTAACTTCATACTCAACGATTGACTAGTATGTGGAGTTCGGAAAGCAGAGCAGAAATAATTATGTTCTTCCATGGTCATTGCAGATTATAGGTTCTTCACGTCCTGAAAGTAGGTTTCAACACAAACTTGTTCTAAATCCACCATTTCTGCTGATCTGGGGACTAATCTTTATTTCCAAACGAAAATTGATCATGAAAGTGCATTTAAACCGAATTAAACTGAATTAAATTGATTGTGGGTGTAATTATTGGCAGTTTATTAATCAGAATGACTTCGTTTTATATGATTATAGTTTATTGTGTTCTGCTATAAAATAGATTATGATAATCTGACAAAAAATATATTGATGCAAGCAATTTTTTCCAATCCACGCATTCGTGCGGGATAACTTCTTTTCATCATTGTTGGATACTGCTGGTACGACTAACCTGTTCAATCACATGTCCAAACACATGTATCATGGGGTTAAACCCATAACCATGAACCAAAACGCTCATTTGCATGCATTTCCATCACACAAACCCCATGACCTGTTTCGTGCTCATCATCAGGTAGGGACAGTGAGATCAGGATCCACATGCATTTTAGTTTATGGTCATGGCTTTAACCCCATAAAACCTGTGTTTGAACACGTGTGATTGAACAGGTTGTTCGTACCAGCCTTATCCAACAGTGACATACAAGCGCTACTTGTTTACCATTCCTCAACTGTTTCAAGCGCATGGGGATCCTGATCTTACAGTCCCTACCTGACGAGTGCAAATAGCACGAAACCGGTCGTGTGTTGTGTGTGATGGAAACGCATGAAAATGAGCATTTTGGTTATTTTCATTATCTTTTCAACAATTATTTTAATTAAATTTACCTTGGGCAACAAAACACTATTGAACCTTTTTTTACTCAAACTCATTTCAGCCTAACGAGAAATTCTTCCGTGGCTCATATCGTGCGGCATTTGCATCACTCGAGTACATGCTTCGCTTGGTGGAAACATTGGGTCGACATTCTTTCGGCCCGCTCGACCTTGGCTCCTTTCTCACGCTTTTCCGTTGTGCTTCCGTTCGTCATTTCAGCTCGATGTTGTTAACCGTGCGTGATCCATCACAATTGCATTATTTCTCTCAATGTGTTTACAACCAAATTTCATTCGAGTACTTGTGTAACGTAGTGAGATGGGATACAAAATTTTGCAAAAAAGGCGAACTCAAACTTGTTTGTGTTAAAACAACGCAAGGTAAAGATTAAAAGGGCACGCGAGACGCTTTTATATAGAAGCTACCTTATCGATACTTTCTTTATTCCGAACCAGATTCGTTAGTTTGTAGAAATATTTGAAACTCACAGTTTTTATACATAAATTTAAGGTAAGGGATTGAACTCACTGTTAGAAATAATTTTACCTGGATTTCCACGCACGATACTGAGGATATAGTGTTACAAAGTGTTTCCGCATTTTAATTACACTGTGTCATCCAAATCACGTGTTATCTTTCATTCACTTAGTTTTCGAACATTTCGCTTTCTGTTTAACTTGTTTCGAACACGTCAAATTATAAACATTTGTTCGCTTGATTGAATTTATGTGAACTCACTTTGATCAACATTAATTATTTTTTTATATTTTTTTACTGTATATATCACTAACTTAATGCGGACTTCGAACACTTGGGAATACAACATACTGGAGAATAAAAAACAAACTTCGAACAATCTTCATTTAGCAGAATTGATAGCGCCTTATTCAAACGGGTTTCATCTAATGACAGAATGAGGATTCGAAAACACTCCATTTGCCTCCTAATTTTACAATTAGCTCGATGGAGTAACTGAATAATAATAACTGAATGAAACCTAACCGATTCCGGAACCGTTCAGCATTTTTCTCAACTTTCACTTCCAGACTATGGCGAAAATATCGAGAAATTCTACATGCAACCTTACCGCGATGCCTGCAACGGGATACTGGATGGAGTTCTGCAATCCCTCTGATGGCCTACTGGTGCTTCCACTGGTGCCTCAATCAGATACACTAGAAATGTGAGTACAAATTGCAAAAATTAAACAGTTTTGTTCCTGTTCACTTAAACAGTAAACCGATTAAGAAATCGAGGCTTCATTTCCTTTCAATAGAATAGGTTTTCCTGAGTGATAAATTCCTTTTGCCATTTTTGTTTTTCTTTCGATTTTTTCAACAAAACCGATAATGTTGGGAAATCTTTTTTAAACTATCTCAAATTCAAAAATAATGAAAAACGGTTTATTCTTAAACTTAAATGATAATGTTTTCTATTCATTTTGCAAGTATCTAAAGGAATTACATGTTCCATTGAGTATACTATAATTTATTTCAGATTATTCGGTTTTTCGTTATGGTTGCATCTAATTACCATATTGAGTAAAATGATCTAGTAAATTCAAGTTTCATTTGATTAAGATATTTGCATGTAGCTTGAAGATCTGATGGCAAAAAAATATTTACCGGGTTTTCGTTTACTCACAGACCTTCATCGCTGGATGTTGCTAGTTGTCTAAAGTGCGGTCAGACTGGATTCGCTGTGCACTTCTGGCTTTCAATCGACCATGGTTTAAGCACCACCGCATCTGGAATAACGATCCAGTCGTCGCAAAAATGTCGCTTTACTTTGGTTAGAATAATTACGAAATCTGGAAATGGTTTCGAAATATTTTTTAATTCCTCTGGATACCTTGTTGTCGCAGTGGCTCATCAAGGCGAGTTCGCCTATGTACCGGTTCGTTTGACCTCGCTTTGATTTTTTTGAGCTCTCAAGCTTTTATATACTTGTCTGATGTTTTTCGTATTTTTTTTCCATAGGTATGTGGTCCGAAACACTTTCAACCAGGAAAATGGCATTCACTTGCCATAGTTTTCTCGTATTCTCGAAAGTTCTTCATGCAACGACCCATGATGTCTGTTTACGTTGATGACGCAAAAGTATATTCAAGTGAATGGAAAGTGCCACACCTGAATGAAGTGAGTAGACGATTTTGGAAACAATTGGTTCGTGCTGTCCCCAAGTATTAAGGTTTACTCGTGACCGCACTTGAGTGGATGACCCTGTGAATGTGCTCGAATGCACAACAGCATCTGCTCATTCACACGGTGCATGCAATCCTTAGTCTGCTGGTGAATTGGTTTAACGAGTGTTGATTTCAAGACTATTCTAATAAGACTTATCTTCGAATACAGCATAGGTTTTCTGGTCATTGCTGGTAACAAATAAGATTGTAAGACCGTTAATAGTGTTGCGGAAATGGCACTTAACGTATTCCCCCTATCTGTACCGCTTAGGATTTGAACTTGTGCATGTCTGCACCGAAAACCAATGAAAAGTTTGAGGAAAAATTATGTTTGTCATAGTTGATTAGAAAGTCGCACAAACTTGTCCCGTAGCATGCTAGCGTGTGATCAGACACTCTCTAGTTCGTGAACCATTTGCTAATTGTATTAGAATAAGCGCCTTGGCTTAGCTTTTAAAATCTTATCTGTTATTTGATTTACACGGAGCAACCCACTGCTAAATACACACAAGAATGGGACGACTCGAAACGATTAATTATCGTCGTCAAGCACATCAATAGATAGCAAATAATGATTTCTACTAATTGCTGAAAAGACTCATCTACCAATTAAATATATGTTCAATTGTGTTTTGTTTGATTTCGGTGAATTTAAGAAATCCAAAATGTTAAAATTCTTATGTATTTGAGCTTAACTGTTCCTAATTAAAATGTTTTTAGATGTGATGTTTTCCAATTTCGCAACATGGAAAGTTTGACAGGAGTAACCAAATGTGTGATGTGCTTTAATAAAGGATAATGATACTGAATAATGACTGCT
>JACCGJ010001175.1:0-24818 GCA_013407085.1 Atriophallophorus winterbourni
CACCAAGGTACGTCACCATATATACGGTGGTGTGAGTCACTTTGTGTCGGAGCAAATACGAATTGAGTAGGACATTTTCCATATCCATTTCGTTGGCAAAAGTGACCCTGAGCCAGAGTGGTCTGTCTTGGTTCGGGGACTTCGGGTGACGAGCGAGCCGAGTTACCAACGTCGGGTGTAAACAATCTAAGCCAATTCGATTGCAAATATCCAACCAATTCTCAAGGTAATTTTTTGCCTTCCATGAAAGAGCGTGATTTCTGATTCAGTAACATTTGTGCCGATTACGCTTAAAGTCTTTTCGTGCTTTATAGAGTATATTGGCTCCTTTGAAGCTAGTTTCTCAAACACAACACTTGAGGGTGGTTTTAGTTTTGATTCGATTGTATCTAACTCTTTGGGGTTTTGTAGCAAAATTTCAAAATATTTAGGGGCTCTAGTGGTGCCTAAAGATGAATTTGAATGCTTTTGATCCTTCGTTGTTGGTTTGATCAATAGATCCATTGAATTTCTCATTTTGGCAAACTGTTTTTCCAGATGTGACAGTCTACTCTCCATTTCATTACGCTCTTTACCTACAGTCAAGTCTTTACTGTTGTGGCGGATGTCTTCATTGGAATGTCTGCAGCTAGTACAAACAACAAACGGATGGGTGTTTCTCATCGTTCACATCAGTCAAATTCTTATCACATGACATGAAAGATGAATCATTAAGCAATCGACAAATGGATGTGAATAGCGAAGAGTGACGTGGTTAATTTTGCATTCAGCGCCCTCGAAGCCAGTGCAAATAACGCAAGAGAGGTTAAAACAGGATATGCAGTTTTTCGTCAATGAACCCGACTAAGTCCCATATCGCAGAACATGAGCATTTTCGAATTGCGCTACAAAAATAGTTGGAATCGTTCGCTTGAGATTGCTAATGTGGGTTTACTTTATCACCAGGTGCTCTTTACGCTTCGGTCCGATTAGCGATGTTGGCATCGGAAGCAGGCAACGCTACCGAAAATGACGGTGTAGCAATTATCATTGTCAGAACAAAGGACATGCGTCCACTTTAATTGATTGATGATGATGGATAATCAAGAACGGCCAGATATAGTAATATACGATAAGAGCAGTGAATCAATGTCAAATCAAATCATTACATGGGGCACTGTGCGAATTTCCGCAAGAAGAGTTGGGGTTTTTACTTAACTTAAGACACAAAATAGGACTCATAACAGGCACTTTATAGTTGCCACCTTGCTAAAAGCTATACAGGAATCCCATTGTGCCAGATTAGGCAAGGGAATATGCTAATATATAGTTGTAGTCTTTGTTGTTAGCATCCTTCGGTCGACCTTAACCACGGAGGTACATCGCAAATGCAGCATTTCGAATGAATAAACAGTCCGATTCGGAAGGACTAATCTCTCTCGTAGTACCAACAGCGAAAGAAGATACTTGGTTGATCGGCATCAATTATGTTCAGTAACCGAGCACCGTATCTGTGTTTTTTGTAAAGCTATGTGCTTTTTAGACCATTAAATTGAATTGAATCGTTGGAATATGTTTGGGACCGATCGTGTATTCATAATGCAAAGGAATTTGTGTGCAATCGGTTAGAACGCAAATGACTTTGCAGCACGCTTAAAGTCGGTAACAATAGATAACGATGAAATAATGGTTAGTTTTGATGTGAGCGCTTTGTTCACCAACGTCGATACAACAAGTGCGTTACAACTAGCTAGACGGGCCTTGGAATCTGATGCCAGTTTGTCAGATCGCACAAACTTGAGTGTCCAGCAAATTATCAACGGTGTATCGATCTGCCTAAGCATGAACCACTTCGTATCTAATGAGCAATTATATAGACAAAAAAAGGGTTGGCAATGGGTTCACCGATATCTCCAGTACCCATCTCCAGACCCATGTATTACTGTCACAAAGGAAGTGGAATCCTGCACAGGCACTCTTCCATTTTTAGACTGTTTAGCACAAAAAGTAGACGGAAAAATAAAAACTTCTGTCTATCGGAAACCTATCGATACAGATGCTGTACTACGATACACTTCCGCTCATCCAAGACAGGTCTTCAGTTCCATAGCTTGTTCCATTTTCCACAAGATAGAACACTTGTGCAGCGACGAAAGGGAGCGAAAACAGGCGCGCCGTGAAGCGAGCCAAAGGCTCATAGACCACGGTTATCCAAAGAGTTTTGTAAAATGCCAATTGATGAAGGTAAAATACCCATCCGAAAATCGGAGAAAAATGGCGAGATACAGTCTGTATACCTTATGTAAAATGCACTTCTGAAGCGATACGTAGAATCTTGAACCAGGCGGCCATACGCGTAACTTATAAGAAAGGGAAAACTATCCGTTCGGTTCTGATGCACCTCAAGGATAAGACGCCTTTATCTAGCGTTACGAACAGCATCTACAGAATCAACTGTAAGGACTGTTCGGGTGTTTAAATAGGGCAGACTTCCAGGGAAATTCACACTAGAATCGAAGAACACCGAAAGCGTGTCCGGAGACAGCCCCGGGATGCGAGGGAATATCAATCCCTCATTCGTGATTCCGCCTTGGCGGAGCACGTTTTAGATACGGGCCACAGCGTCGATCTAGACAATGTGGCAATATTGAGACGCGGTATTAAACCGTATAGCGAACGCCTACATGCGGAGGCGGTCGAAATTGCCAAGGCAGGTCGACTGGCGGTCAATAAGGGGGATGGGGCAGAAATCTCCACAATCTGGCGCTCAGCACTGATGCGAAAGTAAATAATTTTTATTCACCTTATACCTACTAGTTAATTAGATTTTTGTTTTTCTTCAAACAGCTTAACCTTAGCCCGTTAGTTATGTACTTTTACGTATGTGGGCCGCTGTGTCAACTGACCTTGACCGTGTTCACTTGTATCAGATTGACGTGGATACACACTGTGTGGAAAATCGGCCACTGATCCTGGTCATTCCCACGAGAGTACAAACTGTAGTCGTACTATAGGCTTTTAGCGGTAAGGTCAAATAAGTGGTGGGGGGTTGACTGCTACTTAATCATTTTCCCCGTCCTGACTATCACCCTTGGTCTGACGAAGCTTCTGTGTCAGAAGTGAAACGTTACCCAAAAACTACTCTAACCGATTGCACACAAATTCCTTTGCATTATGAATTGAATTGAATTGAAACTGACGCTTTACACATGGCCTCCACAGTGAACGGCAAGAGCAAGTTGTCCCCATCTCGTGGGGTTAACGATCAAAGATTTCATATCTCATTTTTAAACGTCGTTGTACCTCAAGTTCGACTTGCTCAAAGATCAACTTCCTGATTTCATCCATCGACACAGTAGAACTTTTGTAATACGACAATTTTACATTCTAACACATGGCCCAGCAGGCGTAGGTGACGCTGTCTTAGTAAGATAAATATGCCTCAGGTATCTGATTTGTCCATCCGCGATATGTTCAAGATGCGACGGATGCTACTTAAACGAGAAGCATTCAGCTTCCGTTCGTGTCTTGCGTAAATGATCCAGGTTTTGCGGAGCATAGGAAAGCGTTTAGTACGCACGAAACATGATACAGCATTCTTGTATTCACGGCAAGCTTTCGGTTGCCCCAGACATGGTAGTTCAATGGCAGATGCAATACAGCAGTTGCTTTGCCAATGCGCTTATCAATCGATATCTAGCGAGAGGTTATCGGCAATGTATGTGAAATGATGTAATGGGTCAAGCTGACAGCTTTCAACAACGGGCGATACAATTCCTTGAATTCGACCTAATTTATGCTGATTTCCATAAACATTCTTTGCATGCAGACGAAAAGCTGTATAGTAGCGACCGAGGCTAACGTTTGAAACATTGTCATTAAATCCAGGAAGCACGGATCGGATGTTGCGCTTCCAAGTTCTAAGATGGTATGCTTTGATGCTCACCGTTGTGGCTGTTCCAAAGCGTGCGTATCTTGTTGGAGCCACGAATGCAACGGGCTGAGTGCATACTCGAGCTTGGAAACGGCGGATGTAAGCGGTCAGTATCTGTGGGAAGAGTCTTGGGTCAAAGCGTCTGAAAAGTCGCCTTAGAAGACCAACACTGTGGTTCGCAGTTCTTGCACCCTTGTCGCACTGGCTGAAGCAGCTCAAGTCTTGCTGTGCGATGACGCTGAGGTCGCTTACCTGGTACACATGGTGCAAAGTTCGCCACCAAAGTGATAAGGGTAACGTACAGAATGTCGAATGACCATAATATGGTATTTTGTAGAGTTGAATGGCAAATAGTATTCTAATGCGTACTGGTAGAAGCGGTCGAGGTCACGTTGTAGGAGTTGATGATCTTCGAATCTAGTTATACGACGCCAAACCTTGATGTGGACCGCGAAGAGTAAAAATGAGCCTGTTAAGATCATACTGATGTGATTGATGAATATAGGTAAGAGAGTTGCTGCCGCTGAGTGTTATTGGAATCCACTGCGTTGTTCAAATAGCAGAACCACGAAAACCTATTTACCAATCAATAAATTGCTCGGAATCAGCAGAGCTGTCGAACAGCACGTAAGGCAACAATCATTATGAGCGTCTAATTTATGAACGAGACATGATCAAACTGTTTTGTCGAACCGGATGAGCGTTTCTCTCACATCTACCTAGACCTAATTGGCCCGTTTCCACCTTCACGTGGTTATACATACATCCTCCCAAGCATAGACCGTTTTACCAGCTGCTCTTTCCGCTACACAACAGCTCCTCCTTCTTCGAACAATGGGTGGCACATTTCGGTTGCCCGACTATCGTTATATCGAACCGAGGTTCCCATTTCGATGGAGCCTTCAGTAAATTGCTGGCTTCTCTGGGTGGCCAACATCACCGAACTACTGCCTACCACCCCGCTGCAAATGGTATGGTGGAACGGTTGCGCACGCAACTCAAAGCCGCATTAATGGCACAGGGAGGTATTAACGATTGTCCTCTTAGGCTTAAGGTCAACCTTTAAAACACCCTTGCAAGCCACAGCCGCTTAGTTATCATTCGGTCGTACCATCGCATTACCTGGTGAATATGCCTCCCCGGCTAGGCAATCACCATTTGGTTATGGAGATTACGTGGCGCGCTTGCGACATTATATGAATCGGTTCAAACCGCCAACCCCACAAATTCAGGCCAGACCGTCCATCGTGCCGAACGAGTTGGCTCATTGCCAGTTTGTCTTTCTTCGAAATGACATGGTGAAGCAACCTCTTTACCCTCATGATGCTTGACCATTTAGGATAATTCAGCGGTTCAAAAAACAGTTGTGATTGACCGCGACGATCGACACGACACGGTCTCGATTGACAGAGTCAAACCGATGTTCATGGACACTACGGTTGAATAAGCTAATCTGCCACACCCGACCCCAGCACCACCGGTGATAATCCTTAATATAGCCACTACTGATTCAGCGCCCGCCACCACAACAACTAGGCGATCAAAACGGCAACCCGTAAGGTTCGCCGACTATGTAGTACATATTTAACGTGTTAGTATAACTTGGCATATGCCCGTGCATGTTTTACGTACCTCATCACTATAACTTAGTCGTGGCCTTATACCCATGCACCAGAGAGTTTTTTTCTTTTCACTCCTCAGGTACACATGCACCTCATACCATTGAAAGCGTGACTTCCCACACACGGATCACCGACGCTCGTCGCCATCATACCCGGTATCCCCAACCATGAGCACACACCGTCTAGCACGAAATCGATCAGACTAGGTCCTTACCAGCCGGAATACACCACACTCAGCTTTCAACAGGCAAGGCCGTTTGTCATCAACAATTAGGGTGCAGGAAATTCTCAGCGCGGACTATGTTTTTGAAGCATCTGGTTCTTCGTTGTCAAGCTTGCGGATGTGCCTACATCTGCTCCTACTGGGATCATACCAAGACCATGTCAGACGGGCGATTCCCGCTAGCAACACGATCACCCCATGTGAGACGTGACTCGGCTTTGTCCTGATCAGTTTCTCGCGTACCCTACCTTAGTCACGGCTGACGATGTTATTACAAAAGCTTAAGGTTTTATGATACTTCCACGTATCAGATGTCAATTGAACGACAAGTATGAAGGTATTTGTATTTGAACTACTGACAAATGACAAGTAGGCAGATACAATTTCACAACGCAGATGACCTTGAAACTTTGTTACAAATCTCCGCGGAGTTGTCGGTAATGGTTTGAGAAGAGGCCGCTATACTGCAGCTGTCCTTCGTAGGAAACATTTTGAAAGCCGTTGGTAAGCTTTGATGCTCGCCGTTGTGGCTGTTCTAGGCCAGGCGTATCTTGTTGGAGACACGGATTCCGCGCGCTGAATGCATATTCGAGCGGGGGTCGTCGGATGTAAGCGGACGAGATTGCTCATCAGAACAGCGCAGGATGGATTCCGATCTCATCGATCTTGTCTAACTAATATTCTCACGTCGTTACACGACTGGACAAAGGAGTTGGACAGACGTTCTTGCATTTACGTCTGTTACTTAGAAATTTTTAAGGTTTTGACAGAGTCAATTACCATTTGAGTCTTCAAAAACTGATACGTTTATGAATATGTGAAACATTGTTCTCATGGTTGTGTGACTACCTGTCAGATCGCAAATTTTGAGTTAAAGTAAACGGAGCGCTATCACAAATGTTCAAAACCACCAGCGGAGTCATACGAGGATCCGTGCTAGGCCCGCTCATCTTTCTAATATACACAAACGATTTACCCCATCTAATATCATTCAAAATGGTCCTGTTCGCGGATGATATGAAAATTTGGACGAAAATTAGTTCTGCAAATGGATTTGGACAACGTGTCAAATTGGGCGGCCAATAATGAAATAACATTCATCATACGGAAATTAAGATGCTCCAGCTTGGCAAGAATGTTCCTTGGACACATCGATTGGGAACCGAAAACTTTACATTGAGCTCGTTAGAAGAAGATATTGGAGTATGGATTAGTGAGAACCAGAAGAGCACGGTGCACTGCCAGAACATATATCGACAGGTCAACAGATTGTTAGGTATATTTCGAAAAATATTTAGAAGATTCTCGCTGATAACGCTTCCAAGGCTAATTAACGTCTACCTTCGCCATACGATGGAGTATGCGCTCGAGGTCTGGGCTCATTGGCTGCAAAAAAATATTGCTCTCTTTGATACAATCTGTCACCGAACAACAAAGTTAGTGATGGGTCTTCGCAACATTCCGTACACCGAACAATTGAATAGAATTGTGTCTACCGAAAGACATCCGCTAACCTGCTTGCTTGATGTGTGTGATGGAAAAGTGACACGCGGACATACCTTATCCCTTTACGTCCCAAGTTCCCGTATTGATTGTCGGCGCCACGTTTCCGCCATACGTGTCTCCCTAACGCAAAATGTGGTGGACTCTCCTTGCCTGGCAGTGTTTAAAGCGAAATTAGACTTACATGTGCAAAAGAATATCATTCGTGAGCCTTACATTTGATATTCTCTATTCCTGTTATACTATTATATTTTTCACATTTTCATTTATACCGTCATCCTCTGGTGTTTTAAAGTATCGACTTTTTCAACCATAAATCGTTGAATCCTTGAAAAACCTCCAGCCCAGCCACTGACGCTCGTCGCCATCCAACCCGGTAGCCCCAACAATGAGCACGAAACCTATCAGACATGCATGCAAATGAGCCAGAGGCCGGAGATGAGATCACCTGAAGGAGTGATGGGTATAGAATTTAGGTTTAGACTGTGCTTGTAATATGTTGTCCCCGGTATACTGGAGATAATACGTGCTTTCTTTTTACTCACGCTCTTGGAAACATAAGTATACATTTCTGATCGACATTTCTCTACTATACTTCACACTTGGAATTGCTTTTACTCATTCTACGAACCACATGGATGCAAAAATGAAAGGTCGATTTGTCTAGCTCTCGTACGTATAACCTATGGTATTGTACAGCTATTTGCTTGTTTCACCATAAGATTTGAACAAATTCAAATATGGTTGTTCTCTCACCCAGGCTGTTCGGATTTTTGTTGTTGTGTTAATAAAGCACGCATTTAAGATCTTGTTACCGAGACAAAAACAACAAAACACTCTTGTACTCGCTTCGGGGGTACAAGCACAAACAAAACACCATTTTTGTACTCGCTTAGGCGGTACAAAGATAAACAAAACAAAACACCCTTTTAAGGATATGGAACTTGTGTTAGAATGTAAAACTTAGGTAGCGAATCTATCACCGCTCAACAAAACTATTTATCAGCATCCGAAACAAACCTTATAAAGAAAGGATAGGGTTACACATCACGCTGCCTATGCACTGTGCAATTGTCTAACTTATTTAACATGTCAACGCATTCCTGTAACATTTTTCCTTTCATGTAACGTTTTGATAATGATACGGATATGTAAACCAGTGTCAATTGGCCGTCACCGATTTAAGACTGATAATCTACAACCATATTCTCAACAATACGCGATTTCGTGGTTCTGATACACCGTCCATCTTGGACCGACAAAAGAAGAGCACATGATTGAAAGTCTCACTTATGAAGTTCCAATAGGACTCAGTGACCACTTAGTTATTCCGTTCGATTATATTTGCCAGGCAATCATAAACAGTGACATTAAAAAGGTGATCAGAATAATTGACTTATCACAACTTAAAACTAATCTTAAGAACGCCACAGACCCGGGTCACAAGTCCGACAACGTGCACGATAAGTGGCAGTGGAGGATAAACGAACTTAAATTTGGCGTTGAAATGCACTCTCATCTTGTTCCAAAGGTGCGAAAAAATGGATATACATTAATGCTGAGAAGCCGAACACGAAAATGGTTGACCTTGCGAAATGCTGCATGGCGGGCTCCTCGACATGATACCATTGTTGAGATTTGGAAGACATTCCGTTTGCTGAGAAATAAAGTAAACAAACTTGTTGTTGATGACAAACTGAATTATCAAAATCATTTACTCAACAAAATGGAATCAAACCCCAAAATTCTCTAACAGATCATAAATAATCCGTCAAGGATGAAACCAGGAATTGGGGCTCTAAAGAAACGTGATTGAACAACAACAACAGCATCGCAATCTGCCGAAGTTCTAGCCCATTTCTTCTCTACTGTCTTCCGCCCACGAAACACCGTTACCTGTCCCTTAACTCCTTTAATATCAACATAAAATGTTTTATAACAGCTAACTATTACCTCGGAGAGTGTCCTCACCACATTGCTTAATCTGAACACGAGAAAATCTCCCGGAGCTGAAGAAATTACCCCGCTGATTCTTAAAAACTGTGCTTATACTTTGTGTACGCCTCTCACCAACTTGTTCAACCTCTCTTTATCCCAAAGTTTCGTACCCTGTGATTGAAAGAATGGCATCATTACCCCCTTCCACAAAGGAGAAAACCGTTCTAAATTATCCAACTATCGACCAGTTACACTACTACCGGTGATCTATAAAGTAGCAAACAGCGTCACAAAACATCTGGAAGACAATGGCTTGCTCGCAGTCGAACAAAACGGCTTCAGAAAACGACACTCTTGCATTTCAAACCTTTTGCTCGCCCTCGATGACTGGACACAAGCTGTAGACAAAGGTCTCACCATACACGCTTGTTATCTTGATATGTCTAAAGCATTCGATCGTGTCAACCACAGTCTGTTACTACAAAAGATGGAGCTATGTGGAATCAAGGGTTCATTACTAACCTGGTTTGAGGATTATATCCGCGACCGTGTCATTCGAGTAAAGGTTGATGGTGCTTTTTCACGACCTATTGCAGCAACGAGTGGGGTGCCGCAGGAATCAGTGGTTGGACCAATTCTTTTCCTGATGTATGTCAACGACTTACTTAAACTTGTTCACTGCAAAATCTTGTTATTTGCGGATGACATCAAGCTGTGGACACAAGTACGCACAACTGAGGATTGCTTACAGCTTCAGCTGGACCTCGATGCCTTACAAAACTGGTCAGTTAGAAATGCACTGCCTTTCAATGTCAGAAAATGCAAGGTATTGACAGTTGGAAGTCATTCCAAGTTCTCTTACACTCTGGTTTCCATATTCTTGGATGCACTGACAAGAAGAAGGACTTGGGTGTGTGGGTGAACAGCACTTTGAAACCGTCACATAACGCAACAGCTGTCTATGAAAAGACGTCACGTGTACTGCTTCTGCTAAAACGCGTGTTCGGGAGTTTCACGAAGCAAACCGTTCATCGAATAATTAATACGTACTTGAGGCCAATCATGGAGTATGCGGTTCAGGTTTGGTCACCATGGCTACAGAAGGACATCAGTCTCTTTCAGAGAATATATTATCGGACCACCAAGCTCGTACGCGGTTTAAATCACAAACAATACGAGGATCGTATTACAAGTCTCAATCTATTCGACTGTCCATACCGCCGTCTTAGAAATGATTTGATTCTTATGTTCAATATACTGAATACCCCCAACTATCCACCAAATAAATTATTCACGCGACTACCACCCAGTACCAGACGGAGTCACGACTATACAGTACGTATTCCCGACTCGAGACTGATCTGTCGAAGGTATTTTTATTCTGTACGTGTATGCTTTACCTGGAACGCCCTACCCTGTAATGTTGCACATTCACCCAACTTGGATATATTCAAATCGAATTTGGACAGTTTCATGTCGACCAATCCAAACATTGAACCTATATATTTTACACCATAAAAGCTTTGAACTATGAAAACAGTTTCTGTCCTATGGATTTTTGCTTGATTCCTGAATTGCTCAGTAAGCAAACAAATCCCGTTTTACTACCCATGTTATTCGTAATTCCAATATTATTCTGTGGTTTCTGTTAAGCTATATACTTTTTAGACCATTAAAATTGTATTGAATTGAACTATTTACAACCGAAATGACTGATACTATCAAACATGAATGGAAAGCTAATAGAAAGAACCTACCCCAAAACGTCAAGTTGAGCTTGCCCAGAGTAATAGCCGGAAGCCAACAAACGAATAGTACTGACCCACAATCGCCTAATGATGAGGTTCAACCTGAATGTCATGCGATAGCTCTAAAAAACTTGAGCATTCCGACTCTAACCGCGTCGGCCCTCTGATAACTTTTCATGATTTGAACACCACAAACTTTTGTGAGATGTTTATATACAAACGCTCAAAGCCTTCCGAACAAATTAGCTGAGTTAACCGAGATATCTTCGCGCTACTCACCTGACATTATCGCCATTACAGAAGCATGGTATTCTTCCCTACTGATTGAAACGGAGTTATCAATTCCAAATATGAATTTAATAAGGAACGACCGAGAGAAAAATGGTGGTGGTGTTGCTCTTTATTATCATAATCGACTCCAGTGACATCCAATAGTCAACACAGAATTCACGCTCGAGGATACAATTTGGTGTTTGTTAACGCTGATGTCTGGTGAAGTTTGCATTATTGGTGTGGTCTACCGGCCCGCTTCATCTAGGGAATCGTGCAATGAAAGGTTGATCCAAGTGCTCAGCGCTTGACTCGCACACAGCAAGCAACCATACTTATTGTGGGTGATTTTAATCGGTCTACCCTTTAACTCAGGGGCGATCACTCCCCACAAACGCTAGAACACCGATTTAGAGATTCACTAAATTCAGTCCCGTTATACAACCATGTTCACTAATGCACCCGGAGGATAGGTTCTGACCGCCCCTTTGTCTTGGATTTTGTGTTAACATCGGAGGAACAATCTATCGAAGCGATCGAATTTCAGGATTCCCTGGGTCTTAGCGACCATTCAGTGCTTGTGTTCGACTATGTCTGCAGTACTCAGCAATCGCTTGCTCCGAATGGGGTCGTTCGACGGGTAGATAAATTGGCCCTGAGTAAATCGCTCGTGCAGATTCCGCATTTTCAGACGGACAACATAAGCCCTGACTCGCAATGTAAATTGTAGATTTTCTGAAACTCAAGATAGACGAGAACTCGCAGATCGTTCAGAAAAAGTGCGTACATGAATTTCGTTTTGTTGTCCGCAGCAGAACAAAAATGTGGATAGCACTGAAGCGAGCGGCGTGGGTGCAGCACAAAGCCAACAATACTTCTACTACTTGGCAACATTTCCGTATGTTACGCAACAACTTGATAGGATAAGTAAGCGCACCAATTGATGCTTCTGTCAAAAATGAAACGCAACCCTAAATTATTATTCAAAATCTTGAACGCGAAAGCAAAAGTCATACCAGGTATGGCGAAAAACTCACTGAAACAGCGTTGGAAACCGCAAATTCTCTGGCAACTTACTATTCTAATGTGTTCTTGACAAAGGTTTTAGTGGAACTTTCTGAGTATTCAATCGAAACAGGAATCGAAACATTGTGCGATATTTCGATAAATCCAGTGATTGTCACAAGTCATTTGCTGAAAATAAATGTAAGAAAATCCCCAGGAGCGGATGACATTACACCGGATGTGCTCAGGTTCAGTCACCGTCAGCTTTGTGAACTGATCTCCAGCCTGTTTAACTATTCGTTGCTTAAGGGAGTGTTAACAATAGATTGGAAGTCCTGCGTGATAACACCTATCTTCAAAGGTGGCTGCCGATCTTACACTGCAAATTATCATCGCGTCACACTTTTACCTGTTATTGCCAAGGTCATGGAGCGTATAGTTTCGAATAGAATGGCTGCACACTTTGAATCGCTTAATTTGTTTCCGCCAGCACATCATGGATTTCGATCTCATCGATCCTGTCTCACAAATCTTCTCATAGCATTAGATGACTGGACGAAGGAGTTGGATAGACGTTCTTGCATCCACGCCTGTTACCTAGACATTTCTAAAGCTTTTGACAGTGTCAATCATGATTAGCTTATCCAAAAACTGACATGTTTAGGAATACGTGAACTGCTCCTTTCATGGTTGTGCGACTGTCTATCAGATCGCGACGCCCGAGTTGAAGTTAACGGAGTGCTTTCCCAAACGTTCAAAACCACCAGTGGAGTCCCACAAGGGTCTGTGCTGGGCCCGCTCCTCTTTCTGTTTTACATAAAAGATTTGCCCCCCTTTTCATATCTTTCAAAATGGTCATGTTCGCCAATGACATGAAAATTTGGACGCCAATTAGTTCTGCAGAGGACTGTGAGAAACCACAAATGGATTTGGACATCGTGTCGAATTGGGCGGCCATGAACGACATGTCATTCAACATACGGAAATGTAAGATGTTTCATTTTGGCAAGAATGTTCCTTAGAAATATGGATTGGGAACTTAAAACCTAGCATGGAGCTCGTTACATAAAGATCTTGGAGTGTAGATAAGCGGGAACCTGAAGAGCACAGCGCACTTCCAGAATATATATCGAAGGGCCAACAGATTGTTAGGCATATTTGGAAGATTCTCCCTGGTAGCGTTACCACGGATAAGCAATGTCTACCTTCGCCCTACGATGGAGTATGCGGTCGGGGTCTGGACTCATTGGCTGCAAAAAGATATTGCTCTCTTTGATATAATCTATCATAGAACAACACAGTTAGTGATAAGTCTTCGCAATGTTCCGTATACCGAAAGATTGCGACGTCTGGGTCTATGTGACCTTACCCAAAGGAGGATAAGACGCGATATCATTCTTCAAGGTAATTCAAGGTAATTCAAGGTTTTTAATGGAATGACCTATAGAATTGTGTCTACCGAAGGACATCCACTAAAACACTTGCTTGATGTGTGTGATAGAAAAGTGACACACGGACATACCTTATCCCTTTACGTCCGAAGTTCCCGTATTGATGGTCGGCGCCATTTTTTCGCCGTAGGTGCTATATTTCTGTGGCATTCCCTACCCCAACATGTAATGGACTCTTCTTGCCTGACGATTTTTAAAGCAACATTGAACTTGCACTTGCAAACGAACATCATTCGTGAGCCTTACATTTGACATTATCTATTTATTTTATACTATTCTATTTTCATGTTTTTATTCATACCGTGATTCTGTGGTGTTGTAAATTTTAACTTTTTTAAACATAAATCCTTGAATCCTTGAATCCTTGATAGACACCGTCACAGCGTAGATCTTGTTATCGTGCTGACTCTTCCGCAGTCGGCACGAGAATGCCGGTTGTCTCAGATTATGTCATCACACCACAACATAGATCTTTGCTTACCAAAACTGTTCTTGGATGCCTTAATACCAATGCCTAATTCTTGCTTAACAAATTTGCCGAACTGTTCGCTAGGTCTGATACAAAATGACTTTAGCTAATTGCCATCAACGAAACTTGGCTTAACCCGGAAATCCACGATCGTGAGTTAGAGATTGCTGGCATGTCCCTTCTTTGCGGAGACCGTGCGTCACGCGGAGGAGGTGTGGCACTCTATTGTGATCAGACACTCAAATGCAGAGAAATCACGGATTCCGAATTGGTGATTCAGGACACGCTATGGTGCTTGTTGACAACGACTTCAAGCGAAGAGTGCACAATCGGCGTAATTTATTGTCCACCAGCAACCCCGGGAGTGTATAATACGAATCTACTTGAGAAGCTAGGCTTGATTGACTCGAGATATCATACCAGAATCTTGATCATGGGAGACTTTAATCTGCCTACCTTGCTTAAGACTAACAAAATTTATCAGAACTCCACTGCCACAATCTTCCAGCAGCTGTTTGACGAAATTCCCTTGTATAATCACGTTGAATGGAATACAAGATACAAAGGGACAGATATGCCTTCAATGCTCGATCTGATCTCGACAGCTGAAGAAGACCCCGTCGAAAACATTACATACGATTGTCCGCTAGGTTCCAGCGAACATTTGGTCTTGAATTTTGAAAAACGATACAACAAAAATTATCAGAAAGCATGCCTTTCTGAATTATCAAACGCACTGAGTTTGATTAACGATTGGCAAATTGAAAGCATCGAAGTAAAAGAGCAGTGCTCTAGCATTTTGACCAAGCGTAACCGAGAAATCAACTCTAACTCAGCATTCGTACGTGAACAGTGTGGAAATGCATTTTAATTTAAAATCCGCAGAAGCCCTAGGAAATGGATAAAAGTGCGAAATTTGGCTTGGAGAGACCATCGCCGGTTAACCAACGATACTACATGGGAGACCTTTCGAATACTTAGAAACCAGGTTACTGAACTTATCTGTTTATCTAACCTTCTTACAACGTTCGAGGATTGGACCAAGGCACTAGACGAAGGTGAGGCTGTACATGCTTGCTACATCGATATTTCCAAAGCTTTTGATGGAGTCAACCATGATATCCTAATGAAAAAGTTCGAAGCTTATGGAATAACGGGAATATTGCTGAATTGGATAAGGGAATATCTTACTGATACACACGTCCAAGTTCGCGTTGGCAGCACCTTATCTGGAAAAATAGACGTCACAAGTGGAGTTCCACAAGGCTTGGTGCTTGGACCTCTTCTATTCTTGGTGTATATGAACGATATATTAGAGGATATTGGATGCAACATGATACTATTTGCCGATGATATTAAAATATCGAAAGGTGTCAGGTCTGTTAATGACTGTTTGGCATTACAAAGGGATCTGTGCACCATATTTCGTTGGTCCTAGGTAAATGAGTTACCATCTCGACCCCATGGACATACATGTGCCATTCCACTGAGTGAAAACAGTTTCTATCATTTGGATTTTTACCTGATTCCCGAACTGTTCAGTAAGCAAACAAATCCCGTTTTTACTGAGATATGTTATTTGTAAATTTCCATATTTTTCTGTGGTTTTTGTGAAGCTATATGCTTTTTAGACCATTAAAATTGAATTGAATTGAATTGAATTTAACCCTGCGAAATGTAAAATGCTGCGGCTTGGAAAATCTCTGCCCCACATGTATAAGCTTGGCACACTAGATCTCGTCTGGACCACCACAGAAAAATATCTCGGCATCTGAGTCTTGTTCAACCTTAAGCCTGGACATCATTGGCGTCTTATAAAAAGAACAATCAGCATTTTTACGCCCAAAACCCTACCCCGGGTAATTACCACGTATATACGTCCTGTTATGGAATATTCCATCCAAGCCTGGGCACCATGGCTGAGGAAGGATATTGAACTACTCGACAGGATTTATCATCGTGCTACAAAGTTGATCCCCCAGTACAGAAATTTGCCATTCACAGAGCGAATGTTGAAACTGAACCTACATGATTTTACCCAACGACGGATACGTAGTGACCTCATGTTGACATTCAAAATCCTGCATACTGCAAACCATCCCCTTAAACACTTGCTTAAGCTCAATGTTCTTACTCGAACACGAACACATTTAAAGACTTTAAGCATTCCGCATTATCGATAGGATATTCGTCGTAATTTTTCCTCGGTAAGAATTTGTTTCACTTGGAACTTTTTGCCTGAAGAAATCACACGTTCGGAATCTGTTGAGGTTTTCGCTTCCAAACTCGATGAGTTAATGACGATCCATGCGGTATTTGACTGTCCTTATTGATTCTAGAGATATTTTATATGTTTATAAATTATATATCATAATATATCTATATAATATATATATATACATATATATGGTCGAGGATAAATAAGCCGGAAGACTGCAAATTGCTCCAGAAGGATCTGGACAACCTCCGGGTTTGATCCCTAAAATATCGCCTATTTTTCAATTTTCAACAGTCACATGTTAAATATTGGAAAATATGTTCCAGTTTTTTCTTAGTAGACGCAGCATCCCATGAATCAAAGAACAAAAGGACTTGAGTGTGTTAATAAGCAACATCCTAGGGATGTCGACCCACTGCAACTACGTCTATCGCAAAACATCTCAGAAATTGTCACCACTAAAGAGAATTTTCGGTAAGTTCTCAAAACAGACAATTCCATGCTTCATAAATACGTACATCAGACTGACAATGGAATATGCAGTTCAAGCATGGCTTAAAAAAGATTTTGCGACTTTGCGAAGAATATATAATCGAGCTACCAAACTTGTCACCGAACTCAGCCGAAAACCATACGATGGGAGAATCAGAACGCTTAATTTATTTGATTATCCACATCGTCGTCTCCGAGCGGATAAGATTTTGGTTTACAATATTCTGAATACCGAAAATCACCCTCTACAATGCTTATTTAATCTACGGAACTCGCATAATAGGTGAACTCACACATTTAACCTAGCTGGCCTTCACTCGAGACTCAACTGCAGATTATGTTGTAAACTCACCAAATCAGCAGATTCTCAAGAGAAGTTTTGATGCCTTTTTGACTCTAAACCCGTGCATCGAAGAAATCTATACATCCTAACACCATGCATCTACGTTTGTCATCCCACCAATAGGAAACAATTTCTGCCCTTTGGATTTTTAATTGATTCTTGAAGTGCTCAGTAAGCAACCAAATCCCATTTTGCTTGTTATATTATTCGTTTTTGCCATATAATTCTGTGGTTTTTTGTAAAGCTATATGCTTTTCAGAACAATAAAATCCAATTAAAATGAACTGAATTGAATTGAAGTGGTAAGACGGGGTGTGAAATCTTATAGGGAAAGGGTTCACGCCGAGGCTGTTGAAATAGCAAAGGCTTGGGAGAATGCGGTGAACAAGGTGGATGGGACAGATATTTCAACAATCTGGCGTTCGGTTCTGCGAATAAGACTTGTAGTCAAGTGAATGAAAGTGCTGAATTATCGAAATATGTGCATAAGATTAGAACGAAGAGATTGAACACTAAGAAACCCCAAAAGACAAGCATTGAAGATCTAACGGTAATTCATTGAATCAACTTCTCCAACGCTAAAACAGTGCGATTCAGATGACAGGAAACAATATGGTCCTGTGACTCATCAAGTGAAAACACATGAAATTTAGCAGCACAATCCAGTACTACCCGAAGTTTTTCTGTTTTCTTGGGGTTCAACACAGAGTGATGAGGTAGATAGCACAAGGGCAGATTACTTTCGACAAAATACGGTCCAACCTTTCTTGCATAACCCTTGGTCACGTTGGCATTCATCACTTCTGTGTATTTTATACAAAATTAAGGATCTTTTAGGAAACGCCTCCTTAGACTTTTAATCTTTTGAACGCGACTGACCGATTACTGGCAAGTTTGGGTACACTATCCTTACAGGGAAGGGGTACTACGTAATGCCCATCGAATCGCTTTGATTTTTCCTCCACTAGCTGAAGTACCTTTCTATCTTCGATGGAAAGAGAGCATTCTCAATGCAACTCGAATCTTCAAATTCCGAGTCGTACTTCTTTCGCAACAGCGATTCTATTTCACAAATTTCGCCAGGGAGAATATTGATCAGGGCTGTTTTATGCGCTTTATAGTTCGTTGGTCACAACATCACCCAACCGAGTAAGGTTTTCACAGCGTATGGCTGTTTCCGAGTATCCAATCGTTGTTCGATTGCCCAATGTGCTTCAGGGATGTCTCATCCAATCAAGATAACTGGGTTTACGGTTAGTTTCCTCAAATACCACATCCTTGAAATGGGACTATCGACCTGCTATTTTTGAACGAGGCCGCATGTTCGCAAAGGGCATGATTTCATCAACGACCAAGGTCTTGTCGATGTCATTTATCTCAAGTTCATTTAGCGATTCCAAATTGAACTCACTAGCAAGCTAGCGAGCGGACATTGTCCGTTTATCTTCTTAATGCGAGTTTCTGAAGCTTGCATCTCGAGTCCAAGTTTTTCAGCGACTTCACGACAAACGACTGTCGTATCATAACCAGAATCAACAAATGCGCGTGCTTCCAGAAAACCTCCAGGTCCTACCAAGCAAACAGGTAATACCCCAACTTGCCCACAGTTCGTCATGCTCACTGTTTTGCTTTCAACCTGAGATTGGACCTTAGGTTCCCAATGCAGCAACGTTTGGTGAGGAGCCTTACAGCCAACGACCTGACATGAATTAGTGACACGACAAAAATTTCTGTCATGACCAGCCTTCAGGCATTTGAAACACAGGTGACACTGCTTCACCTTTTCCCAACGTGTCTCGCAGTCAGCGGTAATGAACTCTTTGCAAGATGCCACTTCATGAGTACCCCCACAGGTTGGACATCGTGGATTTTCAATCTTCCTTGTGTCGTCTGCACGCCATTGAGAAAAGGTTTGCTTCTGATTCACGACTGGTTTATTAGCAGTTTCACTTGTGTAAGCGTTATTACTCTTGCGATTTTGCTTCACTTATTGGCTGAAACGGCTGTTACCAACCTTTGCCCGTAGACTGATAAAGCGCATCAAATCCGCGAAATTTGTCTCTCGATCTGCTGCTCAACGTTCTCAGCCCACTGCTGCTGTAGGTACAGAGAAGTGTGCGGAACAAGCGTTCAAGCGCCATCAATGAATTTAGGTCCGCAGTGTAGTTCATTTGCTCTAAAGCAATTTGGCAATTACTCAGTTTGATCACCAGGTGTGACAATCGTTGCGGACTGTAAGGTGCTGCTTCAAACTCACTAAACACTCCATCCAGCATGGATCTTGCTATTGTATGCGGTTGCCCGAAGAAATCCTTCAGGATTGATCTCGCGCGCTTATACGCACGTTCAGGTGCTAGCATGACACAAACTTCAATAGCTTACTTTGCTATAACTCGGCAACAATGTAGCAAATATAGGAACCTCTGTCCGTCATCACGAGTTATAGACTCCACATAGGTCTCGAACTGACGAAAAATTTTCAAATAGGTGCAAGCTGAACTATCAAAAGACATCAATTCTATCTTCGGAAGGTCAGATCTTGGTAAACTAATGGGCGTTTCATTACGAAAAGAATCATTTACCTCCGAACGAGTGTAGTCAGCTACTTCTGCCTTTTGAAGCCCACAATGCGCAAGATAACTTGCAACCTTTTGATTGGTATCAATATCTTGCAACTGTGAATCTGCATCGTCGGATGCAGAAACAGCAATCTAAGACATGTCAACCTCCTGTGCCGCCTCAAGCAATTTGTGCTGCATTTCGAGAGCTTCACGTTCCTGCGACAGTTTTAGGAGTTCAAAGCGCATCTTAGCCTTACGAACAAGGATGTTTGATTCTATCGTTGAACCACTGAAGCTACCTCGAGAGCCCTCAACAGAAGAATGAATGTGCTCACCTGCTGTGTCTTCCGTTCAATTATCGACCAATTGTTGAGAAGTTTCGATCTTTCCAACAAAACTGCAGGTATCAGGCATATTGACGTCGGCAAATTCGACGTTGCGTCCACAAATTTGACGTTGAGTACTGTAGCGACCAGATCGTCACTGGGGAAAAGTTTCTGTCACGGAAACTAGTTGCCTGCTACAAGCCACGAGATTCTTATACCGGGAGTGACGAGCGTTTAGGAATCGATCCCAAATCAGAACAATGCGTCAATTTACGCCGTACTATGTTGACAAAGACGATTAGCAAGCAAAATATAACAAACCTCAACGGTAATCGAAGACAGGTTTCAATGCAAACCCAACGCGTTCAATAAACAGAAGTCAAACAGCTCAGTTGAGAGCACAAAATATTACCGTTTTCCAATAACGTAAACACGGGTAACGGACAAATCAAAATGTGCGGAAGCCGAAGTGCAGTTAAACAAAGGAAATATGTTCGGAAAAGAGAACACTCACAGATTTACCATTTGGTTTAAATGGTATTTTTAATTCAGAGAACAAACAAAAAAATATCACTGGAAAATTATGACGCATAAAACTGGATAAGGAACACGGGTGTAGGGTGGGAAACAAATTTTTCCAGTTCGTTTGATCTTGATTGACCGAAAGAGGAATTTTGAAGACATCAACGCGGATCCATACAATATATTCTCTGCAAGAGGCCGATGTCTTTCTGTAGCCAGTGTGACCAAGCCTGAACCGAATACTCCATGGTTGGCCTCAAGTACGTATTAATTATTCGATGAACGGTTTGCTTCGTGGAACTCCCGAACACGCGTTTCAGCAGAAGCAGTACTCGTGACGTCTTTTCATAAGCAACTGGAGCGTTATGTGACGGTTTCAAAGTGCTGCTCACCCACACACCCATGTCATTTTCCTTGTCAGTGCATTCAAGAATATTGGAACCAAGGATGTAAGAGAACTTGGAATGACTTCCAACTGTCAATACCTTGCATTTTCTGGCATTGAAAGGTAGTGCATTTCTAACTGACCAGACTTGTAAGGCATCGAGGTCCAGCTGAAGCTGTCTGCGATCCTCAGTTATTCGTACTTGTGTCCACAGCTTAATGTCATCCGCAAATAACAAGATTTTGCTGCGAACAAGTTTAGGTAAGTCGTTAACATACATCAGGTAAAAAATTGGTTCAACCACTGATCCCTGCGGCACCCCACTCGTTACTACAATAGGTCGTGACAAAGCTCCATCAACCTTTATACGAATGACACGGTCGCGGAAATAATCCTCAATCCAGGTTAGTAATGAACCCTTGATTCCACATAGCTCCATCTTTTGTAGTAACAGACTGTGGTTGACACGATCGAATGCTTTTGACATATCAAGATAACAAGCGTTTATGGTGAGACCTTTGTCTACAGCTTGTGTCCAGTCATCGAGGGCGAGCAAAAGGTTTGAAAGGAAAGAGTGTCTTATTCTGAAGCCGTGTTGTTGGACTGCGAGCAAGCAATTGTCTTCCATATGTTTTGTGACGCTGTTTGCTACGAGGCGCTCCATCATTTAGAGCTCACTGGTTGTAGTTTTACTGGTCGATAGTTGGATAATTCGGAAGGGTTTCCTCCTTTGTGAATGGGGTAATGATGCCATTCTTCCAATCACAGGGATAGAAACTTTGGGTTATAGAGAGGTTGAACAAGTATATGATAGGCGTACACAAATTATAGGCACAGTTTTTATGAATCCGCGGGGTAATTTCTTCAGCTGTTTAGTTATTTTCAGTTATTTTGAACAAAAGCCACTATTTAGACAAGGTTGGGTACACTTATCTGAGGGCCCTTATGAACGGATAGATAATGGTTAAATGAAAAAGGTAATGAATAACTGCGGTAGTTTCTAGGTTTTCACGTGGCGTTAAGGAGAGATTGGGATAGGGCTTGTGGTATAACCTGTATCCCAAGTCTACTCTAACTCCTATGTTCTACGGCCTACCTAAAATACATAAAGAATGCATTCCTATAAGAACTATCGTCAACGGTATCGGATCACCTGCGAACGAGATAGCTAGATAGTGATTCAAAGTGATTCAAAGTTGTAATGGCCTAAAAAGCATTTAGCTTAACGATAAACATAGGATGGAGTTATGAGTTATGTACACTAAGAAAAGAAGAAGAACAGGGAAACTCATGTAGTGTAAATCGTATCAAAATTTGAGTTGTCTCTCAAGTATTTTTCCAAATTAGATTTAAAAATATCCAGGTTGGCTGAGTGTGTAACAGTGGAGGGCTTATTTGTTGTTGGCTTATTTGTTGATACCTTTAGTCGGCAATACAGCCTCGTTCATCAAGAACGCATATAACTTTGCAGCACGCTTAAAGTCGGTAACAATAGATGACGATGAAATAATGGTTAGCTTTGATGTGAACGCTTTGTTCACCAACGTCGATACAACAAGTGCGTCGAAACTAGATAGACGGGCCTTTGAATCTAATGCCAGTTTGTCAGATCGCACAAACTTGAACGTCCTGCAAATTATCAACTGTGTATCGATCTGCTTAATCATGAACCACTTCGTATTTAATGAGCAATTATATAGACAAAAAGAAGGGTTGGCAATGGGTTCACCGATATATCCGGTACTTGCGAACATGTATAGGGAGCATTTCGAGAACAAAGCCCTTAAAAATGAAGGGTTCAAACCCAAATTATGGTGGCGCTATGTTGATGACACATTTGTTATTATTAAGGGTGATCAGTTCAAGGCCTTGTTTAAATATATGAATGAAATAGAATCATGTAATACTGTCACGAAGGAAGTGGAATCTTGCACAGACACTCTTCTATTTTTGGACTGTTTAGCACAAAATTTAGAGGGGGAAATAAAACTTCTGTCTATCGGAAACCTGTCGATAGAGAGGCTGTGCTACGAAACACTTCCGTACATCCAAGACAGGTCTTCAGTTCCATAGCTTGTTACATTTTCCATAAGATAGAACACCTGTGCAGCGACGAAAGATAGCGAAAACAGGCGCATCGTGAAGCGAGCCAAAGGCTTATAGACCACAGTTAACCAAAACTTTTTGTAGAACGCCAATTGATGAAAATAAAATACCCATCCGAAAAATAGGCGGGATACAGTTTGTATACCGTATGTAAAATGTACATCTGAAGCGATACGTAGAATCTTGAACCAGGCGGACATACGCGTAAGTTATAAGAAATGGAAGACCATCAGTTCGGTTCTGATGCACCTCAAGGATGAGACACCTTTATCTAGCGTTACGAATAGCAACTACAGAATCAACTGGAAGGATTGTTCGGGTGTTTACATAGGGCAGACGTCCAGAGAAATTCACACTAGATTTGAAGAAAACCGAAAGCGTGTCCGCAGACAGCCCCGGGATGCGAGGGAATATCAATCCCTTATTCGTGATTCCGCCTTGGCGGTCACGTTTTAGATACGGGCCACGGCGTCGATCTAGACAATGTGGCAATATTGAGACGCGGTATTAAAGTGTATAGCGAACGTCTAAATGCAGAGGCGGTCGAAATTGCAAAGGCACGTCGACTGGTGGTCAATAATGTGGATGGGGCAGAAATCTCCACAATCTGGCGCTCGGCACTGATGCGAAAGTCAATAGTTTTTATTCACCTTATACCTACTAGTTAATTAGATTTTTGCATTTCTTCAAAAATAGCCTTAGCCCCGTTAGTTATGTACTTTTACGCATGTGGGCAGCTGTGTCAACTGACCATGACCGTGTTCACTTGTATCAGATTGACGTGGATACACACTAGGAGGACAATGGAGCATTGATCCTGGTCATTCCCATGAGACGTGACACACTGTAGGCGTACTATATGCTGTTTAGTGGTAAGGTCAAATAAGTGGTGGTGGGTTGACTACTACTTAATCATGTTCCCTGTCCTGACTATCACCCTTGGTCTGACGAAGCTTCTGTGTCAGAAGTGAAACGTTACCCAAAAACTACTCTAACCGATTGCACTAAAATTTCCTGGCATTAAGAATACACGATCGGTCCCAAACATATTCCAATCGATTGCTAATATCAAATCATTTTTTATTTGAAGATGGAGATAAATAAGTACTTTTTCCGATAGTGAAGACAATAATGTTAATGCTTATCACGTTTGTTATTGATCAGTAAGCACAATACGCACGATTGCGTGTTGGTTTGGCTCACCAATTACTGCTTTGTGTGCGAGAAATACTCAAACATATTGTGGTTAGAAACCTGAAAATATTTTTCTAATTGGTTGCATCCTGACCTGAAACATTGGAATCCATACGACCTACTATTAGTATAGGTATCAATTATCGTGCAAGCTTCACGCAATAATACCGAGAAAGAAGGGTATGTACTTGTTTGTTGTTGAATGTATAACAATGCATAACTATTGGTTTCACTTTGTTAGCGACACAGTATATTTGCACAAACGTTTTGCTCTATGGTTTTATCCTTCAGGAAAGATTTTATAATAACATAAGGATCAATGGTTAAAAAGTTAACGGTATATATTGAGTGGAGTTTATCAAATGTATGGCAAACGAATAGTGTTTGTTTGCCAATATAAGTCTAATTTCACAGATAGATAGATAGAAATAAATTTCGAAAGATATATATAATTATATATATATATATACTTAGATAGATAGAAAGATGGATAGATTAAGATATAAAAAATAGATAGATAGATAGATAG
>JACCGJ010001175.1:32931-44038 GCA_013407085.1 Atriophallophorus winterbourni
TGGTAAGCGGTTGTTTGAACATTTCGAGGAATTGAACCACTTGCTGTCCGAATTCACTCGTGTTTCCAGTTTCCACTATTTCATACGATCATCGAAAAGAAATTCAGCGGGCGAGCTGACATTCATGAAATACGAATGTCAACGAAAATGATCAGCACAGATGCCTACACGTGGACTTCGTCGTCGAAATTCCAACGCACCACATTGCGAAGCGTATTTCAACTTTGTTATAATACACTCAAAATAAAATGATTATGATGAATATATTTATAATAATCCATTTTTCACAGCCTATATACGACGAATGAAATCGGAACTTAACGTCAATGAAAAGGCGCGCGTGCTGCTGGACGGAATGAACAAGATGACGCATTGCATCGATATTACCCTAGAAATGCTCAGTTTGTTTAATCGTTTTTCTGATTTTATTCTCATCGATGACACATTCCGTACCAATCGTGAGAAATATCTCTTGTGCCAACTAATGATAGTAGATAGTTGTCGTAAAAGTCTTCCCGTAGCATTAGGCTTCATGTGGAGCGAAACAGTCGAAGATGTCCTGGTTACGTTTGTTGTATTCGTCGGTGGGTCTAATGTCGTGAAAGCAATTGTGTCCGATGGAGCACTTGGGATTCGGAATGCTGTAGAGGACGTATTTTCACATGCTTCGATGAGTGCACATGCTTCGAAATGTCGCTCGTCGTAACCCCCAAACGGGGGCACTGAAAAGGGTATGCGTCGCTATGAGTACCAGGAGTTTGTGACAGTACGCCTTTGCCTTAATCAATCTGCAGAAATCGGATCCAGTATTCTTTCTGTAATTCAAAGGGCAACAATGTTTCAACTCCTTCCAGTGGGCAAATGCTCGACGTCCTAAGGTAGCCACGTACGTTATGCGGGACACCAACATACTGGAGTCGATGCACAGCTTCGCAGAAGAGAATTCATCTTTAGCGCACTTAAATATAAACAGTGTAGTGCATTGGATATCTCGCTTTTATCTAAGGTAATGTAAACTAAGGCACGTGAAGGCAAATTGAGCCTGATCCCTGTTCGTACTAATACCTAGTTTTGACTAACCTATTGTGTCAAGAGTTAAAAGGTACTAAACGTCTGCTTCAACCGATTACCCGCGTATTCTCTTTTTAGTAACATTTAAAATAATTTATAACAATTTTGTTACCATCCTACCTGATTAACATATTTCTATGATCTTTTAAATCATAACTTTTTTACGAGCATATATTTTATCTTCCATAATACTTGAATGTAAATTGAAATATCTGTATTTCGAAACTCCCGTCAATTTTGATTGTTATTCAAAAAGTTAAATTCCTTGCTTTACAGACCCAAATGCCTGGTGACATTCTTCTCGAATTTTTAGAAGATGGATATGCAACGGAAAAGTCTTTTCGCTTGCGTGATACAAAACTAGTGATAAGAGGGATGGGTTTTATTGGAGTTATCAATGACCACATTGCGAAAAATAATCCCGAAAATCTGATCAATCAGCAAGAAAATTTCTACGGGGGTGAATACTTGGCTTCACACATCAAACTTGTCGAATTGCTAAAGATTATGCGAAAATGTCACATCACACCATATTTTCTCTTCCCGGGCGTCTATACAAGATGTGTAAGTTCTCTGTTTGCTTTCATATAGTATTCAAATTGTTTATCAGCTAAATCTGTATGTATCAACTTCAATGCATTTAAATAAAATTCAGGTTTCACAGTATCCATGGAGATGTATACAGGATGAACTGCTTTCAAGAAGTATTATTTGATTTCTTCAGGTAAAAATATAGGATATTTCAGTTATTCCGCCCAAATATATGTATGTACAAGCATAAAACTTATTTGTTAGTAAGTATAGAATAGACGATAAAAAAGTAAAGTTTGTCTTCGATATTTTAATTATTTAGTCAAAACAGCATAGTTACGAGATATATATTAAGTATAGCCATCTATCATAGTAAATATCGATGATTGATTGAATACCGAGCAACAAAACTAGCATACTCACTTCTGTTGTCTAAGTTTTTACTTCTCAGGATTCGTCAACATATTTCATGATGCTTAGATTCCAAAAGTCTTACGAAGACCAAAATTATACTGCGTTCACATATCCTGTTTGCTCAAAATCGGTGATAATAGATACACTGCGTGAAAGCAGTACCAAATTTATGGTGGTTTCACACCTTCTACCAAAACATTTGGCAGCCCTCGCAGACTATTACAAGTGTCCCATACTTGGAACTTCTCGTGAACTTTACCTTGTCACCAGTTCGAAGCGTTTGAAGAACGATGCGGCCGATTATTTCAGCATACCTGTCATACCATTCAAAACAGAATATTGGAATATGATTTCAAAACACGTTGAAGAAACGCCCTCAAACATGTACTTAGAATGTCATGCATTCCATACCGAGCAATCGAAACTTGAAAAGATGGAACCAATGCATCGAGTTTTGGCGGCCCTTTATTTAGGACCAAAATTAAAGACTTATTTCAGGTTACCAGAAGAATGTCAAAGGAAAGTTATTGAAAAGTTACCCGACAAGTCGATTCAAAACAAATGGGAGGCGGTATTAGAGTGGCTGTCGAAATTTCAAACGGATGCAACAAGACCGGTTGCACAAATGATTTCAGACAACAATCTAGTGAACAAAGGTCGTTCAATCAAATTTTATTTAGAGGCTATAGATCGTTACGTATATCACCCAGATGAGGATGGTGCCACAATTGTAGCGTTTTTTGAGCAACACGAAAATCCCATTCAAGATGTGCAAACACATTTCGGTAATGATTACTTTACCGTGAAGGACATGTGGTCGTTACTCAGTGGTCAAAGGAATCTTCGCCTCGAGCCAACCGAAGGCACACGTGGTTGGCCACCGCGATTAGTTTATGCTTATCGAACGAACAAGTTTGAACCAGCTTTTGTATATGCTATGTACTACAGCGGCCATGCACAACCGGCGAGAGGGGAAGATTTGTCAACTGAGTTTTCGGTTTATGAATGTTCGTTGCCCGTACGTCTCATGCACTACCGTATCATTTTGCAACTGGAAATCCAGCTTGGTAAACGACTACGCCCGCAAGCGACAGAAGTTCTGAGGCGTGGCAAAAATGTGGTTAAGTATACAATACCAGTGAAACCATTACCAATCAATTTCGAACAGGAACACGTAGACAGAGTGCTGAGTTCTTTCTTCGGTATTTCTTTGCCGTTGCGGTCCACCGAACCTGCGTGGATTTTCAGCGTGGCCACCACGATCGCTTTTTGGCACAGAAATCTCCCCAAAACTTCCCGTTTCGCTAAGTTGGAATGTTGTTGTGTATCCATGGCTGTGATAGCGTGTGTGTGCGCAGTGATGAACGAGGCTCATTTGGATGAAACTCTTCTTGGTCATTACGAGTCCCTTTGCAACATGCTTGAGGATGAGGCGTCCGCGCATGAGTCAGTCGTCCCGACGGCACAAGTTCAGCCCAATCTGGTGCATCGATTCGTTTCCATTCAAATTGTCTATTCGTCGCTTCAATCATTGGTCGGTCTACTCGAGTCGCTACTGCCACTTGGACACGAGTCTGAGATGTTCCATTTTCCTCCGATTTGGATGATGTTCCCTTCAGGTAAATTGGTGCATGCCATTGCTCATCGCTTGGACTCGGAACCCGTCGATTTGCGGCGTCAGTTCATCACGAAATCTTTGCTGCCTCGACTTATATCTCACCGGTCCATTTCGGAATCGCCCCACGCACTATCTACTGCTGTTAGTGATTTTAATCATCTAATAAAACTCATCCCAACACTTCGATTAACCAGCTATATTGTTGATTACCAAATGGAAAATATAAATTTCAATGTTCGAGGATGAATTCCTCGAAGAGAAACACAAACATATCTGTTCAAATCATTCGCTCAGACATTCGTGTGTTTTAACCGCTACTTGTTATACCGTTACTTGCTTGAATAAACATTGTGCTTCAAACTTGTTTTCTCCATAAATTCATTAAATCTAATGCAAAGGAATTTGAGTGCAATGGGTTAGAATAGTTTATTGGGTAACGTTTCACTTCTTACACAGAAGCTTCGTCAGACCAAGGGTGATAGTCAGGACAGGGAACATGATTAAGTAGCGGTCAACCCACCACCACTTATTTGACCTTACCGCTGAACAGCCTATAGTACGCTTACCGTGTGTCACGTCTCGTGGGAATGACCAGGATCAGTGGTCGATTTTCCTACTAATGTGTATCAATATCAATCCGATACAAGTGAACACGGTCAAGGTCGGTCGACACAGCCGCCCACATGCGTCAAAGTATATCACTAACGGGGCTAAGTTTAAGCACTCCCCAATTAACAGGCAGACGCGGTAAGAAACTGTATCGCTGGTTTTATTAAAAACCAGGAACAAAGCGATGCAAACCTTGATTCACACGAAAGACAAGCACTTCTTACGCTGAAACAGGATACAAATATAGCCGTTACTAAGGCTGACAAAGGTAAAGTAACGGTAATTTCTTATTTAGAAAAGGTTGAGGTACACTTATCCGAGGGCCATTATGAACAGACTGATAATGGTAAAATGAAAAAAAGGTAATGAATAACTGAAAAAACGGTAGTCTCTAGGTATTTGCGTGGCGTTAAGGAGAGTTTTTGAAAAAGCTTGTGGTATAACCTGTATCCCAAGTCTACTCAAACTCCTAGGTTCTACGGTCGACATAAAATACACAAAGGCATTCCTATAGGACTTATCGTCAACGGTATCGGATATTCCAATCGATTTCATTAAATCTAATTGCTTAGAATGTTTACCATTTTTCCTGTTAGTACTTCCCTTACCAGAAGAGTGCACACCGCAGGAAACCAGTCGTAGTGTGTGTGTGTGTGTGTGTGTGAGTGATGCAAAGGCATGCAAGTGAGCATTTTTGTTCATTGCTATGGGTTTTATCCACATACATGTGCATGGGCACATGTGGTTAAATAGGTTGGTCATTCCAACCTTCATCCAAATTTTGCGGTCCCTACCTGATGATTGTAAAACGTACGAAACCGGTCGTTTTTGTGTGCGAGTGAAATGCAAATGATCATTTTTGTTGTTTTTGTGTCTACTCATCAGTAGCAAGTGTTTCGAAATATTCACAAAGCTCATCAAAACGGTCCACATTGGAAGCACTGGACTCGAGTTTCGCTCTTATTAGAGCTCATCAGCAGTGCATGTCCTGTCTCGGGTCTGACTCGAACCCAGGACCTCCATCATTGTAGTCTCATGTCTTACGGTGTGAGCTACAGCCCCCATTTGACTGATCTCGATTAAGTCTCCTTCTCAACAGGTCGGGCATATGACGCTACTCAAATGTGCCAGTCTGGAGAGACAATCATGAAGACTTAATCACGATCGGTCAAACGGGGGTCGGTAGCTCAGGCTGTAAGGCATGAGATTACAATGGTGAAGGTCTTGGGTTCGAGTAAGACCCGAGAGAGGATATGCACGGCTGATGAGCTCTAATAAAAGCGAAACTCGAGTCCAGTGCTTCTAATGTGGACCGTTGTGATAAGCTTTGTGAATATTTCGAAAGATTTGGTACTGATGAGTAGACCCAAAAACAAAATGAACAAACTCTTCAAACACCCTTCAACATCATTTTTGTTCTTAGTTATGGGCAAGTGATTGATCGGGTTGGTTGTTCCATGCTTAACAAACCGTGGTTCACAAGCGCACGCGGATCCTAATCGTAACGCCCCTTCTACGAGATTGTAAACAGTACGGAAACAGTCGTCGGGTTTATGTGATATAAATGTATACAAATGAGCATTTTGAAACCGCAGATTTTTCTCTTAGTAATTTATGTCAATTGTTGTTTATTCACGCTAGGATGGAGTTAGCTGGAACTTGCATGAGTTGTAGTTTTTCTCAACAATGATGGGGTGTGGGGAAAGAGGCTAGCCGAGTGTAGAAGATCTGTTAGACCGACTCCTTCAGAGTCGGTATTTGAAGGCTTTTTGCTCGCAAAGATGCTTGATCGCTTTGAGGTTGTACTGTTGTAATAAAGTGATCCAAAGTGTCGACTGCATTTGTTTCTGACACGTCAACTACGGATTGACTTGGTAGTGTTTCTGATGGAGTTTTGTTACATCTGTCTGTCCAATTAGAAGTTTCAATACGCTTGGTCTAATTTCTCGTCGCATAAGTCTGCAGCCATTTTGCAAACGAATTTTTGCCCTGTCCAATATATCTTTACGTAAAAAGGTTATTTTAAAGACCAATATATTTGGTGCTCACATCCGCATCCCTTACACACCACTACCGGTTTCTGGCTGTTTGTCATCATCAGCTGGAGACTAAGATCAGGTTCAGTGAGCCTTGAGCCTTATTTTAAATTGTTTAGGACCTGATGATCATATAATTTGTTGATTTATGTTTGCGAAACTTGTCCACCACAGCTACATCATTCAAGCCAATTATATCGCTGACGAACCTCACACAACCTGAATAAAAAGTACAATAATAGTATTTTTTGCATTATAACATACGTTGTGGGAAAAGTTGCACTTACTTTTTGCAGCCCATCCGTTTTTACCTACGCACGAAACTTATCGTTGTCTGATAATCGATTGTAATATGCTACGATTAAAAGCTGAGAATTATATTAATGAAACTTGCATGGAAGCAAGCTCCGTTCAAGCGATTTAGGTTAAATACATTCAAGAGACATATCGTACTCGCTTTGGCGGTAAAAACACCAACAAAACAAAACGAACTTTTCACGCTCATTTAACTCCTGTATGTTTTAATTGTGATTGTAATATAGTCAATAGTTTATTGTGGTAATAGAAGCGGATAGTTTGTAAGATACCACGGGGTCGTGTGTACAGGGGGTCGCACAGAGCGTGCTAAAAAAGCAAAGATGAAGAGATTAAACGGCAGGCAAATAGGATTTTTAGCGGGCCATGTTCGCGTATAGCATACACCTTGATTGGACATTTGTGGCTTTTTATAGGGAGAAGTGTGAGCCCAAGTCACATTCCCACCGCGTACTCCGGCGCAAGACGGACTTGCGGACTGTTGCTTTGGCGTGAGCATCGTTGATCCTTGTAAGCCGGGGAGGAGACTGGAAAAAGTGTTAGTCAGTTATGGCTATATGAGTGGTATGTAAGTATATTGGGGTAGATTGGAATGGCAAAAGTTGATTGCCATAGGTATTTGTCTAGGCGTTGCTTAAACGAGGACAGTGACTATGCAACTACCACCTCCGGCTGGAGAGCGTTCCAGACGTGGCATTTGCGAAGGGGTAGAAAATAACGCGAAAGCTCAAAAGCAAATCTCCGCGGAGGAGTCGGTAGCGGATTGAGAAGAGGCCGCTATGCTGCATCTGTTTTTCGTAGAACATGTATTGAAAGCCGTTGATAAGCTTTGTTGATCGCCATTGTGGCTGTTCGATGGCGTGCATGTCTTGTTGGAGCCATTGATGCCACGCGCTGACTGCATATTCTATCTGGGGGCGGATGTAAACGGTCAGTAGCTGTGGGAAGAGTGTTCCGTCAAAGCTGTAGAGGTTGATCCAGCGGAGATTTCAACACTAACCACGTACGCCTTCTGATTATTTTACCCAACAAATCGGAACACACTTCTCAATGTTATACGGCATACAGATCCAAAGCAATCTGACGATAGACTTGTCGCAAAACAGAATACGTTAACAGCGTGAATAATCTATTCAATTTGTGTACATATTTTACATGTATCATTATAACAAAACAAATGATAAAATATGTAGGATTAATGTAATAAAATATACCATGATGAAAACACCATAATACTCCCTCCCTAGAGCGTTAGAAGAGAGTGAAACCCTCGAAACGAAAAGTTAATCCGCATAGTCGCAAGATTTGCAGGCCACCTGACGGTACGACCGGAACGAGATAGTTGAGTCTGGGGACAGTTGGGGGGTGAGTTGTACATGGTTGGGTAGACTGGGTGGACTGTGATGAATGTTCACTTAGATTTGAGGGACTGGGTGGAAATGGAATAACTGCAGTCTCAGCAGTGCTTTCAATCTTGGTGGGAACAGCGTCATGATCGGGAGAGACAGCAGACTCAACAGAGGCCACTTTGAGACGATCAATCCTGACGGTGTCGTGCTCACCATTCTTGTCGATGACAAAATACTTTGCATGTCTGCTGATTACTTTGAAAGGGCCAGTGTAGGGAGGTTGGAGAGGTCTACGAACCTGATCCGTTCTAACAAAAACAAAATCACATGTTCGCAAATCGGCAGGAAGGTAAAAAGGACGGGTATTGGAACGGGTAGGAGTTACGCGTAATTGACGCATGAATGTTCGTAAACGATTGACGTAATGAGGAATGCTAACGTCAATTGGAACGTCAGGTGATGCGATCAACTCACCTGGGAGACGAAGTGTCATGCCATATAGTAACTCAGCCGCAGAACAACCAAGATATTCTTTTACAGACGTACGGATACCGAGAAGAATTAATGGCAAATGCTCTGCCCAATACTCTGTATTTCCATGAGACATCAACGCAGCCTTCAACTGGCGATGAAATCTTTCCACCAGACCATTAGCACAAGGATGATATGCTGTAGTTCGAATGTGGTTCGTACCAAGAAGGTTATTTAACTCACGAAACAGGGTCGAATGAAATTGGGATCCACGGTCAGTGGTTATGGTTGATGGAACACCAAAGTTGCTAATCCAGCTTTGCAGGAAAGTTTTCGCCACCGTTTCCGCACTAATGTCAGGAATAGGAACAGCTATGGGCCAACAGGTGAAACGATCAATACAAGTGAAAATGTATGTAAAACCATTGGATATAGCCATGGGACCTACCAGATCGATGTGGACATGTTGGAAACGTTCGCGCGGTAGAGGAAATACCCACAAAACAAAACACCCTTTTCACGCTCATCAAGTTTTAATTGTGATTGTAATGTAGTCAATAGTTTTAATTTGCTGACGATATTGTTACGAAAGCTTAAGATGTCTAAGGGCATGGAAAAATGATGATTTTACGTTTAATTTTTTATCTCAAAAAGTATTCAAGGAAATTATATGAAATTTGATGTGCTGTTTGTATATATGAAGATATATTATTGTTTTGATTTTTATGTTATGTCCTTGTAAAACAAAGGTTTGGTAAGTATTTTTATAAGAAACTTTTACGACAAAAAAACATATTTAGCTCATCTTGTTGTGGGCAATGTTAATGGCTTAGAATGAATGCAAGTGTTTTTACATGATTTTCAGAGTGTATATGATGCAATGAAATTACAGACGGAAACGAGGAGCACTAATATAAATTTGGACAGTGCCTCATCAAACGAATCATCCTTGCGGTTCTTTGTTTCATCTTTCCCATAACACACATCTGCCAAGTCACCAATAGAAACTTTACCAACAGCATAGCAGGTTGAACTGCCGCAAATATGCATTTTCTGTTCGCAATGTGCAACTGTGGAACAGTTTACCTAATCGTGTGGTACAATCTGGAACTGTTGAAGTTTTTAAGAAATCCCTAGATATCCACATGGAAAAGTATGTTTCTGATTTTTGACAATAATCTAACAATATTTTGATATTTTTTACCATCCAACCCGATGTACATTTTTGTGTGGGGTAGTTGTGCATGCGATAAAATTATTATTGTAAAGTTTGCGTAAGAAAAATACACTTACAACCAACGTAGATCAAAGACTGAGAGAGTTACACTGTTCAAAAATCTTTTATTGCACTTCTTGGCAATTTCTACATACAAAAGCTTATTTTCATCTTTTTATCTCAACTTTTACTACAAAATTTGCGAAAGCAAAATGCACACCGCGATTAAATTCAACATTTGCGAAAAATGACTTTGAAGTTTGAACCCGGAGCGTGGGCAAAGGAGAACGCGTTTCCGCATGATACTTGCTCTCCCATTTCGCAACAATTGTGCCTTTGTGAATGAAAGTTTCCACGTGGGAAATAGGTTAGTCTCAATGCAGTTTATTCACCTTTTAATCGGTATAGAACATGGCGAGTGTTTCGTTGCGAAACTGCCCGTAACCATGGGTTAAAAGTCGGCGTATTACGGGCCATCTGGCGAATTAAGTAAAAATCCTTCAAACTAGTCCTTCAAAAACTTCTTTATTTTCACAGAAATACGTATTTTTAGACAAAGTAAGTTATGGCACCTGATAAAGTAGACATCAGATTATCATTTTCTGAAAAAAAAATCAAAATACATCTTTGGAAGAAAATACCATGCCGTTAGCCACCTTAAGGTTGTCAGGTGCTTCCCCGTATCAGATGTCAATTGAACGACCCGTATGAAGGTATTTTGCATTTAAACTACTGACAAATGACAAGTAGGCAGATACAATTTCACAACACAGATGATCTTGGGAGTTTTTTTTTACAAATCTCCGCGGAGGAGTCGGTAGCGGTGCAGCCTACCTATAACATCATGGGCGTAAGATAGACCAGATGTAAACACGCGACTACTTTGATTAGGAACGTCCCCAGAAGAACAATCTACGAACAGTACATGATTGTTAATTCGTAACCAGCGCTGCGAAACCGGGAGTGACGATATATCAGCGTTTCTCAACATTGCAGCAGCAAGCACGTGCCTACATGGTAAACATTGATCAACGAAAAAGGGACATATGCACTTCCAATTTTAGCAGCACACACCACAAACATGCGAGTCCTTAACAAGCACCATAATTTCCGTGGCACCTGCTATGGTAAGTGTTGAAGTAGTCGCGTTGTCGGAGATTCGGTCTACAGCGTACGGCATGAAAACATCGCAAAGGGAATCCAATTCCGAGTGGTTGGATACGAGAACCCGCCTAAGACTCGCCGAAGCAACTTCGTGTTGACGTTGCCAAATAAGATAACCGGCACTTGTTTGAGATAACCGAATGGCCTCCCAAATTGCTATCTTACCACTAAGGCGGAACATTTTTAAACATTTATGCATCGCCTCAATCATATTGGTGTCCCCAATACCGTATGTGGCTACCTCAGGACGTCGAGCATTTGCCCACTTGCGGGAGTTGCAACAGTGTTGCCGTTTGAAGTAAAGAAAGAATAC
>JACCGJ010001176.1:10020-37740 GCA_013407085.1 Atriophallophorus winterbourni
GCAATCCGGAAAAAGGCTTCAGGAGGTCAACCTCCAGGAAACCCGGAGACGGAGTCTCATTAGGCAGTCCGAAGTTGTATTCAACTTTGTCATGCCAACTCCTGCGACAGCATCGTTTTCCAAGACTAGCAGTTCCTTTGATTCCAGTGGTGTCGTGGAGAGGGAGCATTTGCTGCATGGGTAACATCTAGTTATCCTTATTGAACTACCCTGGCGTATATCTCAACGCACCAATGGGAGGACACTCCATTCCGCTTCTATGGATAATTGCACAGGAAGCAGCAGATACCGATTAAAAGCTATTGCTATATTGGTGTAGAGCTTAGCGCCTTGGGCCGCTTTCGACGGTGATAGAGACTTTCCGAGCTCATTGGTCTGTTATCGCCCGCCTCAAGCTAGGCAGCCCCCAGTTAATAAGGTGCCGTCTCACTACTTTGCGCTATTCTTATAGGAGACATGAGGATTAGCAATCAACCGACAAACAGACTGTATTTTTCCGAGCCAGCGAAAAATTACTTGCCAACAAAGATCAGCTCGTAAACTGGGAACCCGTAACGTCCTGTACATGATCCCAGAATTTCATGATGATGTCCCGCATATCAGAAGCATAGGAAAATCAGCTGGGATTAGCAATGAGCTAAAGAACCTAAAGATCGAAGCATTGGTACCAGCTTGATCTTACTATTGTTAGGCACACCTATATAGAAAGTGTACTCCTCATAACATCTTATCAATGCACAGACTGCGATACTAACCATTCACATGTTTCTGTAAAACTGAATTTTCCCCAGACAAGATTTCACCGCACCATGGAATTTACGTGATTTATGGAGTGATTCAAGTTTTCTCAACTTTCTTCTATTTGATGAACCACACTTTCATTTGATCATAATTTCGTTCTCGACAATTTAAAGAATCCACCGAACGGTTCCTTTTAAAAAGTGATGTTAAACTTGCGTGTTATTGGAACGTTAACTTTAGCAGCATGAAGTGTTCTCCATGATATAACTGTAACTTGTCTCGGTCTATGAACTTAACGAATGGTTTGAAAACTTCCCGAGTCCCTCTCGCTATGTCCACATTAATGCAGAAATTCTCCAACTTCGTTTGGAATGACGTTGTACAGTGCTCGCGTTTCTCTGTTCTGAATAAACAACTTGATTTGTTGATTGCTATAAAGTTACGGAAATCTTAGATGTGATTAGCTCTACGTTGCCATAGTAAATATTATTACACCTTTTCAGTTGATAACTGAATAGCCGTATCACTACCAATATTTGATCTTATTTTATTGTTTCAAACGACTAATATGGCCTCATTGCATACTCCCAAGATGCTATCGAAATATCACTTGCATTTTCATTATTATCAAGTGTATGCGTTGCTATGATACTTCGTGCGCATGTGCAGATTAATATTAATTGTGTGAAAAATGAAGCACATCCTATATTTAGTTATATAATAAGCGATTTACATTCCATTCGGAAAGTAGCTTTCTGAAAAACACTTCTCTTGCTATTAATGTTAAAAGGCCCATATCATTGTGAATATCAGACTTGAAACGCAGACGTGAGATTCCATGCATTTAACAATCAGTTGTTTTTTTTTTACCTATTTCTTGAACTGCCCAGTAAACAACCAAATCCCGTTTTGCTTGTTATATTATTTGTAGTTCTTATATTATTCTGTTGTTTTCTCTAAAGTCATATGCTTTTTAGATTATTGAAATTGTATCGAATTGATGATTTGACAACGGGAGTAGAATAGGTGGAAGAAAGTTCACCACATTAGATATATTTTCTAAGTATTTGTCACGTGCAGTAGACTTGTATAATAAAGATGAATGCATTTCCCATTTTCTTAATTTATTCCATATAAATATCCAAGTAGGGTGTTAATGTGCTCATAATGCCGGTCTTGCGACGGAAGATTCACATTTCTATTCTGTGCTAATTAACCCCAGCTACGATAAGAAAACAACCAGTTTCTACACTGATTACTTTTCCGCCCTAAAAAGAAATGTGTAAAAGTCAATTTAGAAAAAAATTAATAAGTGACTCGGCGATAATGCCTTGTTGCTTCTAAGGCCTTTATGACTCAGAGGTTCCTCAACCATTTCCGATTTAATAGCACCAAATTTACATACAAAAAGCATCAAGTTACATACGTTCTTATTAATTATCCGGGCTGACATCAGTGTTCACGTTATGAAATAATAATAATAATAATTAAAATAATAATAATAATAATAATAATAATAATAATAATAATATCGATGCACACATTCAAAACATTAATCATGAAATGGGAGTTACACAACCACAGCTCAATAAGAATTCACCAAAAATAGTAAATAAAAACTAAGTTACACTTTGAAGCTAATTTTAATTAGCTTCATACAGAGAAACATGCTTTTCAAATACAAAATAATAGAATGATTTCTGGCTATGTGGTCAAGACATTTGCAAGTGACACAATGTACAATGGTGCTCTCATCTCCCGCAATTACACCCAACAACTGGTTTCTGACTGCTTACCCAAACAAAGAATCATACTGCCCGCACACGAAACCTGCAAGCAATCAGAAAGATGTAAGTGCAAGAGTGTGAGCAACACAATACATTGATTATTCATAGGCAGCCTAAACGCATTGACTCAGAATCAATCCCTGCTTCTGTATTTGAACATCATGGTTCCTTATAAGAGCAGTTTTAATCAGTGGCTTCTAAATTAAATCGTAAACTGATTTCCAACTGTGTGTAAATCTGGTGGTAATACACAAATTTATCCATTCAATATCCAAGGTTTACACCAGCATTTTGCTTGTAAATTTTGATTGGTTTGTTAACCGTTGAAACGTTAAATATGTCCCCTCAATGAGACTGAGACGTAAAATTAGCTCGTTCGATTTTGAAAACATAAAATTTACTTGCAGAAATACGGATTAATTATCAGACAAATATAATTATCATTCATCCAGTCTGCTGTAATTACACCGCGAAAGAAAGCCTCGCTGAAACAAATTCGTCTGTAACTAAGATTAGATTTATTATGCAATTAGTATCGATGTGCACAAGGTTGGCATATAGGTAATAAAACGTCTATTTATACATTTTTAATTTGGCAAAACAAAATGTTTATGCTGGCAGGAGATTTGGAGACAAAAGTACCAATCGTATTCAACAATTGCTTCAAAATGTAGACCTTTTTGCATATATATTGCTTATTCAAGACTCACTAAGCATAAGCTAAATACACCTGATTATTTTGAAAGCAGGAAATATCAAGTGTTTTAAGAACCACAAATTATGAACACTAAAGTTTATTACAGTCAATGTCGATGAATCTTGTATATTCTCTTCCAATATAAATAATATTTTGATTTTTAACATGTATTGGTAACACATTGATGACATATACCACCGTCGTTGTTCAGCAACCGTAATTTTTTAGAACATAAAACCATTTCATCAAATTCTTTTCAAATGAATCCAAGTTAGTTTGAAAATCGAGTCAGAGTGTCACCGATTCACTTGAAAAATTCGGAAGAGCACTAGATAAAATCTTGAAAACATAGACCTGCGATCTCGCAAAGGTCAGTTATTGTTTTCAAACTCGCCCGAGGGATAAGATACTGTCCATGTGAATGAAAACTATTCATTGGAGAAATTCGAATGATAAGAACGATCTCATATGCTGAAACTGACGCGACAAAAACCATAAAAGAATCGTTACGAAGCCAAGGCTCAAACATCGCATCATATCAAATGAAATGGAATTTTAGCATTAAAGAATATGAAAACTGCTTCACCACAACCTAATGAAAATTCATCTAATTGGCGGTAGGAATGCACACACTCAGCCACAGTGTAGTGGCTGAAGTGGAGGGGATGTGAACACAACAATAAAAAGTTAGAATTATATTTGAAGATGATAAAAGAAAGGCTCAGTACTGTTGTTCCCATTTATTTTATAGAAATACACAGTTGATAAATAGTGAACAAAAATAGTAAAGGTGTTATTTGTGGCAGCCACAGGCCAGTGGTTTTGTGTTGTTTCTTGTAACCATTTTTACAACTAGAAACTTAATGGCGTTCTCTGAACGGACTAATAGCCTTAGACTACTTAAAGGTAATTAGACATTTTTCAATGTCTAAATAGCAACAAGCTTAACAATAAGCATGGGGTGGTAAAAATTAAAATTTAAGTGTATGAAACAAAATAAGCAATTAGATTAAATAGTATATAAGTACTCAAGGAACGAATAATTCAATGAAATTCGTCTAATTTAATTTTAAACTAGTGGAGTGAGTAACGGTAGAAAATTAACTGTTCCATGTAAAACAGACATGGATAGAATGGAGTACCACAAAGGTATCTTCATGAATTCGATAATTCCTCTTATCCCTTCGCGTGAGTAGGTCCTGTGAGGGATGGCTCGGGTTATGGGTAAGTGGGGTAAGGTCTTCTCTGATTCGTCGATAGAAAAATTTGAACAGAAGTCGGTGAGCTATACTTTCTTTATCAGGCTTGTTTCGGATGCCGATAACTAGATTCGATAGATAGATTCGATGCAAAATTTCTACATCCGTCTCTAGCCACGGAGACCATGACTGCACACCGTATTCCATGACTGGTCACAAGTATGTATTCATGATCCTTGGAAATATCTTGGGCGAAAATTTTGCAAATACCCGTTCGATTAGATTTAGGACGTGTTGCTTTTTCAAAGGCACTGTTAGATTGAATTGAGGATATTAAACTGGAGCATATCTTTTTACTGCAATTTACAAGGACATGTGAACTCTACTTGCTTCCCCACATTCACGAGCCTGCATTTGATGAAGCTAAATGGTAGTTTGTTCTTCAACAACCAGCTGTGAAGCGCATCAAGATCCTTTGTAATAACCTACAGTCTTATAAGTTAGGGATGCAACACCATATCATTGTGCCATCCGCAATTAATGAAATGTTACAACGAACAATTTCCGGTATTTCATTGACGTAAAGCAGAAAGAGGATCGGACCAAGGACTAAACCTTGGGAAACTCCGCTAGTAGCTTTAAGGAAGATCTTTTGTGAAAAGTGAAACGTTACTCAATTACTGCATTATCAATTATTTTTCAATTTTAGATTCATGAACAAGAATAACGCATATTTTCGATGAAGCGATGGGTGCCAAGTTGATTTCGTCCAGAATTTCGCCAACTGTTATTGGTTTATTTTATCACCTAAGCTCTGAGGTCACAACATCAATTCCAAAGCAGTAGTCATGTATTTCCAGACTAATTTCGTTAGCCGAATAACAATTAGAACGCTAATTCTGCTCGAGTATTTCAATTAATAATCGATTTATCAGGAGCTTAAACGCGTTCAATTAGCTGAGTTGATTGAAGTGCACAGTTTATTACGAGATGGAGCACATATAGCGGTAATTTGCAAAAATTAATTGATTTTGAAAATATAAACGGCTGTTTGATGGTTATCAGATGGCTAAAATGATTACAACATGACAGCTTCGATGTTTGAGATAAAATTCAGTTCAATTTTAACATGGGCATATGTCGAAAATTTGTTAAATTTTGAAATCGAAAAATGTATTTATCTGAAAAGAAGTGGTTTGAAGTTGAAATAAAAAATCTGGATTAATGTGGCCAAACGCATTCGTGACTCACTCAAATGGAGGTACATTTAACTTATTGTGCCGTAAATGTTAGTTTATGACGCCAAGTATTCAGCAAATAGTAGAGGACCACATTCTAGCCTACAAATTTTGCATACAGGAAAAATGCTAAAGAAAAACATAAGTGAAATGAGATTTTTGAAGGTGGATGCAGAAGTTCTCATCGCACAATCGCGCTTGTTTAGCATTTAAGCAATGCAACATTTAGTGTAAGATTAATGTCTGAGTGTGAGGTCAGTCAGTCGGAGGAAACATTTTCGTTTTTCAGAAATATATTTACTTCCTCTGTGCTCTCCTGTACTATGTCCAGTCATCTAGAAATAACTTCTTTCCATTCATGAGACATCCAACTGCGCAAACGAGGTGCGCATTTTCTTATTTATTTCAATATATTATTTCAATATATTATTATTATTATTATTATTATTTGAATTTGGCGGATTAAGTAAAGTCATTTTGGTTGATAATGCTCACGTCTAATGATATCTATATGTCCAACAGTTTATTTACTTCTAAATGAAACCCATATCTGTTGCCATACTCAAACTAAAATAACTAGGAAATCTTTTATCCCTTACCTCAACCGATGGCCGCTTAACTAAATAAAAGTTTATTTGAACAGATTGACCATTGAAATTTTCCTCTAAAATCATCGCTCTATATCAACACTTCTTTAATAATTTTTGTTTTTAAATAAACCAGATCCGTAAAAAAAGTCGCGTATACGGATGTAGCGAGTTTTATCTTCTACATATATCGGCATGGGATTGGTTTACCATGTTATCTCACTTTAATTCAACATTTGATGAATGTGAAATCTCTTGAAACAAGCACTGGAAAATGATATAAAAATAAAGTATAATGGTAGGAATGGAAAACAAAATCATGCTAACTCAGAAAATAACGATTCGTCCGTGGAAGAATAATACATACGTACCCAAGGATCAGAGAGTAAAATACTAAAACAGTAAAATTGTTATGATCAAAACTAATTGACAGATATTGCAAACAAGTTCGTCAACAGACGCGAATGTTTAAAGTATCTATCCATTATATACAACCCTTGAATTTTGAGAAAGTTGTACGTTACTCCTATTTGTCGAGGATTTCAAGAGAACACCAATTCTTGAGTACCATACAACAGATAACGAGCTCGCCAGTGTTTTTAGGATTATGAGTTCGAAAGTGGTTGCACACGAGATTCAACTTGTTTCGCAATTCTTTTGTAAATGCAGTGGGTGAAAACGAGTATCAAAGCATATTGCTCAAAAACTGTTATGATCTCTATAGAATACATAACAGCTCAGCGTTGAAATTTATACGCAGATTCAGCATGATATCTCATCTCAGTTAAATCTTTTTTTAAAACAACTCATTTTTCTGTCTAAGGATAAAATAAAACACTCGTGAACCTCGAACATTCAATCACTACTAAAGCAATTTTATTTCGTAAAATCCCCAAAATGTTTGCGAACAGCAGGTTTTTGCTCGATTACTGATTATTCTTTGTTTTAATGCAGTCGTATGTACAAATATGGAAAACCTGAATAGGTTAGCGTACTGTCAGAGTTGCGACATTCGTTTGGGAAATTTACGGTGCAGTCTTTTTCCTGTGATTTACGATGTTGAGGTTTCAGAATAATGAGTTAAAAATGGAACACCCAAATGTTTACCAGTATTTCTTATAAGGCAACGAGCTTTTAATGTGAAAATCATTTAATAATAGCAGATAATTGACGTAAAATAAAAAAATCCTTTCGATCAGAAGGTGAAATTTTTTATAGCAAAAACAACACATTGAACTTTGCCATTTAGCATTATGGTAGTCAGTGTGTTGCAAATTTAATTTAATTTAAATGTTTTATTTGCGATTTTCCCCGTAAATCTTACAACAAAAATCTGACGCTCACCGAATATTGAACATCTACACAATTCACCATAAAAATGAATTATTGTTTTTGTGCCTTTCCCACACTATTCAATAAAAATGAAAAAACAAGGAATTCAATAGAATTATTCGAGATAAATTGTAAAAAAAGCAAGTAGATGACCAGGAAACACGATGAAATGAAGTATTGAAAGCACACATGACTATAATATATTTCGGTTGTAAACATTTCGAGTAATTTTGAGTAACCAACTGGTGACATTCATGCACTAATGAGGATGCATAATGTGAGAAAGAACTTTGTTTCACAAATGAATAAGTTTATGGGCTGGTTATCGGCAATGTGTTAAACTGGTTCGACAAATCATCCGAAAACGGGGGGGTTACATTGATTTTATTTGGCTGTGAATGAAACCATCAAGTTATGAATCTGATAGTTACTTTCAGTTCTATATAACTAGCAGTTGGTTAAACCTCTCACTTGGCTCTAATGCTGTGTATACAGGGTGCAAACCATCCAACCTTTACACGCGACCTAAATCCAGCTAGATTGTTGTTAGCAAGTTTTGTTAATGGAACAAGTGGTTAGAAACGCATGGTTTTTTTCACGTTTCCGGGTTTAAAATGAACCATCTTACTCGAACAAAGTTTTAATTGCATGCCATTGTTAATCAGATTGGCACAGCAAACTTTTGGATGACCAATCCACATAAGGGATCCAAGTCAACATATCAAATCAATAGATTTGCTCAGTTGTAGGAGTATAGGGGATATGAGCACTCCTAACACTGATATTTTAATTAGTTTCGCAGATATGGTAAATCAATTAATCGGAAAATACGGATGGGATTGAATTTATATGTAAGGGGTTGGATAAATTGGCTTCTATGAACTTTCGATTGTATGACAGGAAAATAATTCATATTTTGTTTTCATGAAAAAAAAGTAGATGGATAAACGTTGTTTAACGATTGATGCGCGTAAAAATTTGTTGATTTTTTACGAACATGAAATCTAATAAAAGGTGATATATACTGATAGAATATACGCATGATTTACACAAAAAACCTTGCGACAAAATGCACCCATGTAGTGGCTTGCAACTAAAAGTTTTTTATTCGAAACAAGAAGTTTATGCTTAGCTGACGTAACTTTAATGCTGCAATAATGATTACACAAAGAGGAAAAACATTTATTTTGATTTAGAGCGTACTTCTTTGTGCAAGTTGTGCTTTATGACATCGGGAAATGATGAATTGAAAAAGAAATTTACATATCTGAAGAATCAAACCACCGTAGGATTTTCTTTACAGGCGTACTGCTGAAGATAGACAGATGATAATAGTGTTTGCACTCACTCTAAAATCTCATACACCATTTTATCACTTTCATTACTCATTACTTTTCCCCATCCCTTGAATAAGACTTCGAAATGCCAACAATATCAGAAGTCGAGACTGTAGGCTGGATACCCGCAGTTCGGTAATTTTATACAGTGCAAGTTCGTTCGTTTTGAACTCCCCAAAATGTGTGGAACTCCGGGAGTTCAGTTTTATCCAAATTGAAACTGAAAAACTAATTCTATTATAAAAAAGCTCATTTGCATGCATTTTCATCACACACACGCCCCACGACAGGATTTGTGCTCTTTCCACGCATCAGGTAATGACAGTAGGTTTAAAATCAGCAATCGCTTATATCATCAATGACAAAATATTACTCTACCTTACCCCAGTCTCCAAGAATAAATCATAATATTGCTACATACATATTTTTGAATCTATATTTCCTTTATTTGTTTATTGTAAATCCAATTGTTTTTTCAAACTTAATTCTTGAATGTTGATTCTACGTTAACGATTCACTATCTGAGGACAGGGGACACTATGCTGTGCACGTTCATCCTCGAATCACGAAACACAAAAAGAATGTCAATCAGCTATACGTTTACTGCGCTCGTAACAATCCTATCTTTTGAAACTGATATAGACAAATTTCCTAATCATGAGAAGATCCTATGTGCATCCGCGTCTATTGTAACTTCACGTCGAATATGAAGGCGATTTCCTACCGAACGGATTCTTCGAGTCCTCAAAAAGTTGGGTTCGTTCGAAAATCCTGGCATATCATATCCTTCATCTGTCCTGTTTTAGACAGTTTTTCAATCAAACCGTTATTTTACCATTTTTTATTAACTCTGTCTCTTATCGGATAGCGATGACTGTCACCAGACTTTTTAATTCTTTCTGCTGTTAAATGGAACCGTGCGGTACTGCTATGTAGGTAATCAGAGAGCTCCTGTTCGATATTCTTTGCTTCATAATCGCTGCAATATATCTGTTTTAAACAAAACAAAATTTTCAATTGAACTCAATAGTTCTCGTGAGTGCTCACATCACCTGCACTCTTGTAGCAGATCATTTTTATTGATTTAATCGGCTGACAGAAACCCACCGTGAGAAACTGTCATTCATTCAAATCGATGGCCTGTAATCAAAACAATTTTTTTCAAGCTAGGTTAATGTTCGTTGTGTCATTTACTGTGGCCTATAAACATTAATATTGCCCTGTTTCTAAAAGTAAACAATGAAATGTTAAGCAAAATGCACTTGCGTGCGATCGAAATGCATGCAACTGAGCTTTTTTGTTCAATCAATTGTTGACATGATGCATTTCTTACTTTGGCTGCTCCAGATTTAAGTTTTTGCCCAAAATAAATTTAATAACTTACTTCTTATACTACTTTTGCTTCAACTTAAAGTGTAATACCGAATGTAGCGCGAGAAATTGATGTCAGCCCATTCTGAATACATTATTTATTAGATATTTGTTTGCAGTATATTTCGTCAATACCAACTGACCTAAGTGCAAGAATGCCGCTTCTGTTTCCTTAAAAACACCAAGATAGACCTGTCTCTATTTATTTGGTTACCAAGAAACTTCTGTCACAAGATTCAAACAGCAAACATTTAGAAAACAACCGGGTGTACTTAATAATAAGCTACCATCCGTGTGCGAATACGAGGAACATTTCGTATCGCTTGTTCATGAAATGTGTTAACTTTCATGCACAAGTCAGATTGTCCGGAAGTTGAAATTATGATTGAGATCAACTATCAGGGAATATCGACTGAAGCCAACACGTTAAACGTGAAAAACGGCTCCGAAATACACATTTTGAGGTATTTTTCCAGATTGGCTTTCATATAGTTTGACCACTTTTATAGTTTATTTAACTTGGTAAACAATTTTAAGCACGTTTATCAACTTTATTCATCTGGAAACTCTGAGTTATCTCAACCAAACTTTCTTGTATTAAAATGTAGAAGAGAATTATCTGCATTCAAATCATATCTACATTCATGCAAGAATTCTACCTCGAAAAACTCACTGTACAAAAAATAAATGTTTTGTGTTTAAACAGAAAGATCAACAATGAATTGTTTCCAGATTTCCCCGCTGATTTCCTTCTTGGAAGTCGATTATCATATGTTAATTACACCGTTGAAAGCTATAACATTATTACTTGCAGATTTATAGTGATTAAATGTATGTTATAGACAGATGTTGTTTTAAAATGACATTTTATTTGCTAACATGCATTTGCACACATCTGGCTAAACTAGTGTCCCTGATGAAGAATTCATAGTTTTAAATCGACGGGGTTGCATCCTGATCCTAATGTCCCTACCTGATGAGTACAAACAGCACGAAACCAGTCGCGAGGTGTGAGTGTGTGTGACGGAAATGCATGCAAATGAGCTTTTGTAGGGTAATGTTCGTTTCGTAAATTGCCAGCTTAATTCCTTATACGTTGAAAACTATCTTTCTTAAATTGAACCATTTAAAAACTTTTTCGGCTGCTTGTCTGTAAATAGCCAATCAAGAATGTACCATATAGCTAACAAAGATTGTTGAAATAAATATCTTGTATTACCGAATTCGTACACGTTTGTTGTTGGCCTCTTTCGGCCGATGTCGTCCATTGAATGTACATCGAAAAGCGCATAACTTTCATAATCCGCGGCTTTTGATATAAACAGTCCGCTCAGAGTGACAATATCTCTCAGAGTGCTCACACCGATACGCAGTACTCGTCGATCGGCATCACTATCTGTGATATGAATATGGGTTATCTCATTTACCAAGAAGAAAAAATGTATACTGAATACTGAATAAACAAATTTAAATGTACACGAAGCTTATTTTATTTAAAATTACTTGAATGACCATACCTTTTTATTATTGTTTCTCGAAGTTAAGGTTTTGAGATTTGAAAGAGCATTGAAAACTACATAAATAATGAAGTTTGTGTTAGTCTAGATTGTCAATTTTCAGTAAAATCTTGAGCAATTCTGATTTCGTACAAGATCCCAATGTTGCATGATTAAATATAGCCAATCCGAATATTTTTACAGTCAGAAAAGTTTGTGATGCAAATAATGTTTACATTCTTCGATTTATCAAACAATTCAATAAAAATCGACTTTGTTTAAAGACTGGGATATTTATTTGACGAATTAGCCTGTCACATTTCATTCTAGATTGAGTTGCGTGACTGAGTATGTATACTTCCGTAGCTCAGCGATCGTCTTTGCATGGAAAAGATTCGCACGTCGTGACGAAAGTTTTGAAAAGGGTAAAATTAATAAACGAAATTTACAAACATTGTAGCGTCATCTCAATCCTGAATGCTTGAGGTTAACCACTGTAAATCAAATGATGAATAAAACATCACAGTATCGATTGAAAATATTTGCAGCTAAATTCAGAAAAGATGAATGATCCTGGCTAAGTGGAATAATTAAAAACAGACGTGCTTAAAAATGTAAGAAATTGCTCAATTAAATTAATGCAGCCAACAATATTATGGAACATTTTTAATTAATCACATAACTGGGCATAAACGACAATTGATCTTTTGCGAAGAAATTGCACGAATATGACAATGCACATTTGTTTCGGTATGTGTTTTTACATTCAGGCATGCATACAACAATAATATGCTCTTTTATCAGATATTTCTTGCATCCATGTCATTAATAGCGTGTACGCGACTTTAGATTTTTCCGAACATACAACTTGCTCCATTGTGCACCATGATTGTGTTTTAAGAAGACTTCAGGTACTTCTAATTCTTCACGAATCACCACTGCTTGTTCGCGTAGATCAAGGGATGCGTTCTGTTTGTGTCTGAACGTTTGCCCATGATTTCAGGTAGATTTTTAATAGATTAGACTGGTGAGGTTAGAAGCAACTCTGCTTTTCTTTTCATTCCACCAATTTCTTGGATCGTCTAAAATTATTTTGTTTTCGTTAAAATGGTTGCCTATAAACATTCTCAAGTGAATAGACTGCCTCTAATAAAAACGTACTTCAGTGCCAACAACAAGGATGATTTTACAGCATTTTCATTTTCTAGTCTATAGACGTTCATGATTCTTTTGAATACACTGCTTCTCTCAATGCAGCATTGAAGACCTCAAGAGCTTTTCCGGTTTCCTTATGAATTCATGTAGAAAGCGTATTGATGCACACGTTTTTCCTACGAGCCTTTGTTGTTTGTAGATATTATTATGAATATACATCAAGATTCTGGATAATTTATATGTTGATAAAAATTATTACTATAGGCTTGTTCTCTCTTCTTGTTCTTGTTCTTCCTTTCTACTGATAATGTTATTGTCATGCTGCCATATCCCGTAATATTTCATGTCACATATTTGTGTCATTTAAGGTTCTGATGTTTCTCACTCTGGTAATGAAATTCGATGAAGGTATTGTAGAAACTTGAAAAAAGAAGTTTTGCTGACAATATCATCTAGTTTGATGACGAAACATCAAACTACAGCTTCATCCAGATCCTGAGTTACGTATAATCTTCACTGTTGCGGTAACATGAAATGCCTGGCTTTGACATTTTCACGCTAATAATATTATTCAAGAGATAACACATTTCGCATGACTGGCCTACTTGACCTATAGAAAATAGTGGTTAATTCGATTGAATATTAAATTTATAATGCTTTACTGAGGCCAGTTATAAAAAGAATTTCGAACAGTGCGAACAAAATAACAAGAAAGAGAGTATAGTATAAAATTCCATATTTGCATGCGTTTCCATTACACACATCACGACCCGTCTTATGCTGTTTGCATCCACCACGTAGGGACAGTATGATCAGGATCCGGATGCCTTAAAACGGTGGATGAGACTGCGCCTAGCAACTTGAAAAATATCCTTCTTTGCATGCATTTACATCACACACCTTGCAATATAGAAAAACCTTTCTGCCACATCACAGACCAATGAAACTTGATCGACTCACCGCTTTGCCAGAATTTCGTATTAAAATTCACACGCAACTGTCTAAATTGGTTAAATAAATCGTGAGTTCATCTTGTTTATTCCGAATTTCGCTTGCGCGTGAACAAGAAATCATGTCGCAGCGCATTTCTCTATGCTACAAGTGGGAATCTTTAGGTCGAACAAACTCAATGCTCCGACGACTATGAGCAAAATTTAATAATATTACATAATGGGAAACAGTAGAAAGCCATTTTGAGGAAAACAATGAAGTCATTATTTGAATTCACTGTTAAGTAGCTTATGAATTGCGAACCAAAATATTCAAATACAGAATCACATATTGATCTACGGGCATGCACTCAAGGCGCTTTAATTGACTATGGTAATGTGTCGCTTACATTCCTCGCAATTACACTTGTTTATGTTTGCTTACCGTTATCCGGTGGAGACAATAATTATTATGTTGCGAGAGTTAGAGTGTGAGAATGTCAGAATCAAAATGCAGTGATTAAAACAGCGATCGATTTTATCGTGGCGCCAAGAAAAGAAACGAAAAGTTACGACACAGCGTGCTTATACTATATTACTACAAAGACCGCCAATTATCATTACGCCATCGTGATAATTAAAGCATATTTTCTCATTCTTGATTAATTGTGATTTTTTGAAAAAAAATTCTACAAGAATGTCTAAAATGAAAATGAAACATATAATAATTCTTATCGGGCCGAATTTTGTGTCTAAGCGTTTTATTTTTTATTTAGCAACCATCATTCGTTAGAAACACTGAAATTATCGAACGAATATTGCAGTTACTGAAACCGCACGGTTGTAGAGAGATTAATTTGCATTATAATATTCATTTAATCCAAAATAAATGCGACGTCGAGCAAGTGGAAATCGGTAGCTGAAAGCTTTCCATAAATAAATTTTCGCAATTCTTATCGATCGCTTTTAACTGTTGCTTTCGAATCATATCAAATTCTTTCATAATGTTTTAACAGCCTATCCCACAGTAAATCCAGAAATTGTTGGAGATGGTTTGGGTTGCCTGATATATTACTTGGTCTCCAAATTTCCATAAAGATTGCGTATTAAATATCCAGTGTGAACTTGCTGCTGGACAATTCAAGGTTTCCAAGTAATTCGAGGTTTTTAATGGTCCAAATAGCAGCAAGCCTAAAAATAACCATAGGGTGGTAACATGATAACTAATTAGATTAAACAGATTAAACAATTTTCGGGAAACGAAGAATCCAATAAATATTCGTTTAATTTCCTTTTTAAATCATGTAATCTAGTGGACTGAGCAACTGTAGAAGGTAAAACAGACAAGGACAGAATAAAATACCTTCTACAGTTCAGGCGGGAATGTGACACCACCAGCATACATTAATTGGCCAGATAAATGTTCATATCCCTTCGCGTGAATGAATTCTGTAAGGGATGGTTTGGGGTATGCAATATGTTGCAAAAGAAAGAAGAAGAAAGAAGAAAGAAGAAAGAAGAAATTGACTTTATTCGTACACACGAATTTTCAGCTGTTACAATAATTTCACCACAAATTTAAAAATGATAAACATGTCCCGACATCGAGTTACAATTTGTCGACTGAACGATTTTTCTTGTCCGTCTTAATTGATTGACATACGATCCAGTTTACTAGCAAAAGTTTTTGGGTCAAACGTTTCACTGCAAGTCCCGGTATCTCGTACTTCGTTCTTAAGTGCACGTCCAAATTTGACCTCAGTTGATCCGAAAATATTTGATGCATTTTACCCTTGGAGAAATTAATTGTATGCACGGCCGATTTGAAGGCCCCGCCAAAAAAATTCGATATGTAAAGTAGAATAAGATATTCTACGATTGGTCGATAGTGAAAGTCGACCAGATTCCGGCGAGCTGTCCTGTTTAAGGCTTGTTTCTAATGTTGAGAACTAGTTCCGTTGAGCGGTGAGAGATTAGCTGTATAACATCTGCATTCTTCTTGAGCCACGGGGACCATGACTGCACAGCGTAATCGATGACTGGTCTCATTATCCTTAGAAATATCTTGGGCAAAAATGTCTCAAATACCCGTTTGAGTAGATTTGGGACACGTGTTGCCTTTTAGAAGGCAGCATGTGTTAGAAACGCGCTACATAAAAAAATTGATGGCTTACACGTACCATTTAAAGAATGCCTGGAAGAGGAGCCTTTCGAGATGACTACGTCTGGCAAACATGCAAGCAAGAACTTAAATGGGAAAGAGAACTTTAATCTATTAATGTTACAGTCAATCGCTAAGTGGCCTAATAGTTATGCTCATTATTCAATCATATTTCTTCGTAACTTTAAATATGTTTGATATGCACTTGAGTGGTGCAGAGCTGAGCCTCTGGGGCGATAAACCTTTGTTCACGTTCAGATACATGTGATAATCGGCCAACGAATACGAGATTGCCCAAGTCTTTTAAAATATATATGCTTCCTACAGGATGTGTACAATGCTGCTTAATCATAGTCCCTGTTCTGCTCAACACTATTGATATAACGAAGCTGCAATTTTCCAGCATTTATATCCAAAATGCAGAAATTAATAACTGTACAACGACAGCTGACTAGTACATGAAATCCAAAAACTTCATGAAAACTTCGAGAATTCCGCGGAAATGCTGTAACTAATCAAGATTTAAGTTCTTTTAGCCACTAATCTAGGATAATTAGTAGCAAAATGCATTTCTCTATGTAGTATTTCATATTTGAAACATTTTAAAATGAATTTCTCCGGTGTATGAGTAAAAACTAGCAATCATTGAGTAAATCCGAAATTAAAATCACTTCTCTTTGGAAAAAAAATTGTTGCAGTTTGTACGGCGTTTTACAAACGTACTGCACTTTGGAATCTGTACGTGTCAACGAATGGCAAATCTGATTATCTATTCTTTTTGATAGTCCAAACTTCCGATTATGAATTATGAATAAGTTACAAGAAAAATGTTTTAAATGAATGGTAATTTAGTTTGTGATTGCTGCTTGATAGCAACTATCAGCAGTTGTCACAAAATTTGGCTTGAAAAATTATTCCTCTAACATATTGCGTGCATATCGTGATTTTTCAATGTGAATTGGGCAAAATCTCACGTAAATTGCAAAGCAGACATCTAATTATATGAAATATTAGGTGGGCCAAATTTTAACAAAGTATGCAACGGATTTCGTACGACACAAAAATTTGAAACTCGGTTGTAGCAAACAGAAATTTTAAATAATTTGTAACGAAACATAAATAGATAAAAAATCCTTTTGCAGGTATCTCTCGTGTACAAATGTTTTAACATATCGAAACTGACACAGTAATTTATCTTTATTTTGGCCCAATGCACACATGCATGCCAGATTTTCTCCCAGAAATTATTAGATTATCATTCTTCCATCAAGATTCCAGTGACATTTTATCCTGCACTAAAATATTAGCAATTTCTGAATTTTTACTCCGATGTCACACTTACGATGTATGTAACTTTCAAAAAATGAAATTTTTTAGAATATATATGGATGGATTAAACCCATGGTTATGAACAAAGCTTCTCATTTGCATGGGTATCCACCGCACACACTTCACGACCGGTTTTGTGCTGTTTACAATGATCAAGTGGGAACAGTACGATCAGAATCACCATGACACGAAACAGGAGAAGAATGTTAAATAAGTTGCGCTTTTAAGCCACTGTTGGACCTCTCCAGGAGATGTTTTTTTTTTCCCCCCCCCACAGGAATGGTGAGATTAGTGTTTTTTTACAGTGCAACTGGCCATTTTGAACATTCAGACGATATGCACAACATCACTCTCCCTCACAAACTAGACATGAAGCCCCAAAATACCAAAGACACCTCCACCGCAAAACCGCACCAATTCGCATTTCAGAGAATTATGTGAGAAATTTTCGAGCGACAGCACTAGCACATACGATTTTGATTTGATCTTACGCTAAACAGCCTATAAACACGCCTACAGTGTGTCACGTCTCGTTTTGAAATTACCCTGAATCAGTGGTTGATTTTGCCTACTAAGGTGTACCACATCAATCTATACAAGTGAACACATTCAAAGGTAGCGGCCCACATGCGTAAAAGTACCATAGCTTCTGGGCTAGGCTTATTTTTGAGAAAAACCAAATTTAAATAACTAGTAAGGTATAATGTGCTAACAACTATTTACCTTCGCATCAGTGATGAAGCGCCAGATTGTGAGATTTTGCCCCATCACCTATGACCGCCAGTCGACATGCTTTGGCAATTTCGACCGCCTCCGCATGTAGGCGTTCGCTATATGGTTTAATACCGCGTCTCAATATTTCTACATTGTCTAGATCGACGCTGTGGCCCGTATCTAAAACGTGCTCCGCCAAGGCGGAATCACGAATAAGGGATGGATATTCTCTCGCATCCCGGGGTTGTCTCCGGACACGCTTTCAGTGTTCTTCGATTCTAGTATGAATTTCCCTGGAAGTCTGCCCTATGTAAACACCCGAATAGTCATTACAGTTGATTCTGTAGATGCTGTTCGTAACGCTAGATAAATGTGTCTTATTCTTGAGGTCCATCAGAACCAAACGGATAGTTTTCCATTTCATATAAGTTACGCGTATGGCTGCCTGATTCAAGGTTCTACGTATCGCTTCAGATGTGCATTTTACATACGGTATACAAACTGTATCTCTCCAATTTTTCTCCGATTTTTCGGATGGGTATTTTACCTTCATCAAATGGCGTTTTACAAAACGTTTTGGATAACCGTGGTCTATGAGTCTTTGGCTCGCTTCACGGTGCGCCTGTTTTCGCTCCCTTTCGTCGCTGCACAAATTCTCTCTCTTGTGGAAAATGCAACAAGCTATGGACATGAAGACCTGTATTGGATGAGCTGAAGTGTATCCTAGTACAGCATCTGTATCGTTAGGTTTCCGATAGACAGAAGTTTTCATTTCCACGTCTACGTTTTGTGCTAAAAATTCAAAAAATTGGACGAGTGCCCGTGCAAGATTCCACTTCCTTTGTGACCGTAATACGTGGGTATATTTCATTTAAATAGTTGAAGAAGGCCTTTAACTGATCCCGCTTGATGATAACAAATGTGTCATCAACATGATATATATATATATGTCCAGATCCCCCTGGAGCAGTTTGCAATCTTCCATCTTATTGATCCTCCACTACACTTTTACATCGTCCGTGAACACTGCGATCTGATGAGAGCCGATAAGCCATTGGCAAAAATCTGAAGGGAATTAGTCCGTGGATTGATCCCTGAGACACACCACTTGTCACGGCTACCGACTTTAACAAAGCACAGTCCACAGAAACAGTCAGTTAATATTCTAACCTGGCTAATAATGTGCCAGCGGTATCACAACGTTCCAGCCTATGTAAGAAAATACTGTGGCTTAAGCGGTCAAAGTCTTTCGACATATCCAGTTGGCATAAATGGATGGTATCCCCAATAGCTATGGCTGTAGTCCAATCGTCAAGTGTAAAGAGGAGATGTATAAGGAGGAATATCACATCCTAAAGCTGTATAGTGTTCCCCAAAATAGCATGTTTTCTTCAAGGTATGTGCTCAGTTTTTTCTCCATGAACCAGAAAACGAATTAGGTGAATTTATTACCTCTTGACATTTTTGTTTGGAATACATACAGCCATCTACATTCGATATTGAAATTCGGTCCAACAAAGCTGCGTTCATTTTCATATTTTGCCGTACACTACGGCTTGCAAACTAACAACTTGCATTGTGACGGTTAATTGCAAGCACTTCAAAACGTTCGATTTTAATGACAATGTTAATTATGAAAGCGAATATAAAAACCCATCAAAATCGTGCCCTGCAAAATGTAAGCAAACGAAAGCTATTAATCGGCAACAGTTTGAAGTGCATTCTAGACGCAAGAAAGAAAAGGGTTTGTGTTCAAATGAATTCTAGTCGATTAAAACTTTAAAACTAACTGTAGAATCACCTTAATATCAAAGAGATAAAACTTGACTTTTTAAATATTTCTAGGTCATTTTCAATTTGTACACCAATAAACTAAGACCAATAGTGATAATCTATAACGTGACTTAATTTCCAGTTTTATTATATTGATCGAATCATCTTTTAGTGTATTGGATGTAGAGCTTTAATGCGATATATCGAAGAAGTTATTCTTCATTCTATCCAATGGTATAATTCCAGTTCAATTTAAATACCAAATTTGGTAAAAAAAATAGTGTTTACGCATATAGGAATTTATATCAAAATTGATTAGAGTTTACCAAGAACGGTCATTGAGATGGCGTAAGTAACATACGTTATTTTACAACGTTAATAAATGTGTAACGGTAACTTTTACTGAATTGCTATCTAGGCACGCTCAAATGTAGCGACTCCTGAGATGTGTGAATTATGTTGCGAAATGTCTTCACTGTTATTCTTTGCTACATCACCGACTTTAAAATAATATTGATGTAACAATGAACGACGTGCAGAAGCGTTTTATTTGAGCATGAAAATCATGGCTTAGTTTAGTAGTCGAGGGATGCACACAAAAAACCAATAAAATGTCAGTATTGTTTTCGGACAAATAAACGATTTTAACGGCACAGATCAAAGATTACTGTGTGAAGCTTGGTGTTATCGAGTAACGAGTTCAGTGTAACAATTTTGTGAGAATATTCCATCTACACAATAATTAACAAATCTGGCAGCTCATTTGTTAATCTTTTATCAATTAGTGCATCTGACTTTTTATCAGTTTATTTGTTCACCTAATGTTTGTTACCTTAGCAGCAATCTCTCCGGATCTCATTTGGTTCGAAAGAACCATGTTTAATGCCGTTTAGCAAAGATTGCGTTATTTGATCTGACAACATTTTTGTGAAAGCGTCAGTGAACATTGTAGGCCTAATCAAGATGTTATTGTTCATGCGATCAGTGCACTAAGAATTCAATTTCTCTTAATTTCTTTTAGGTTGCATTCAAAATCGAAACTGATAGATACAGTTTCGCAATCACTGCGTTTCCATGGTCATTGAATAATCATAAAAATTACCAGGTTAATATTTTGAAATCTGCTTACGCATTCTTTCAAGTTGGGCTGGGAAATGATCAGGATTATGAATAAATCTAGCAATCCTATCCATCAAATAAAATTCTTGCCACAGGTACTGCAACTTACATTTCACCCAACACCCACCTGAAATGCGAAGTTTTTCAACAAACCCCATGAAACGTTCTGATGAAAACACTTCTGGTAACCAGTCCACCGAACGTCTTTTCACGACCCATGCATAGACTAAAATAATAAACTAGAACTTCAAAACAGTTAAAATGATGACAAGTTAACGCACGTTACTAGAGAAATCAAGAGATACAACATCAAGTTTCGTAAAGCATATGGATCCCGATGGAATAGAAACGATCACAGTAGAATTTCTTTGTGTGACACCATATAATAATCAACTCATAAATTAACAGACAGCAATCTCAATCAATGGAGTCGCTCCATTTCAAACGACAGAGATTACAAGGACGATTATACAATGTTGTTTGCCTCCTTCGGTCGATGTTGACCATGGATGTACATCACAATTGTATGATTTTTCATGCTCCACAGCTTTTCGAATGATTAAACAGTCCGATTCGGGAGGAACAACCTCTTCCGGAGAGATGAAACAATACTCGGTCGAACGGCGTCATTTGCACGCGTTCAGCAGTTAAGAGCTGTAGCTGCTCCTCTCTAGCTTGCAGACTACGTTTTACACAATGCCTCCAAAGGACGCAATCAAGAGCAAGTTCTTTCTAATTAGTGAGCTCAATGCCAATAGCTTTCTTATCTCTTTTGGAAACCCCTTTGTACCCCTTTGCTGTCTGCCCTACGGTCAACTTCCAGATTTCAACTAACCATAGCGTAGATCATTTGGAATACCATTATTGTCTATTCTAAAGACGTGGCCAAGCCACCGTAGGAATCGCTTCCGTAGTAGAGTGAACATGCTCTGTAGACCAGCTTTAGAAATCACTTCAGCATTAGTCACGTTGTACATCCAAGATATGTTTAAGTTATGACGGATGCATCTTAAACCGAAAGCCTTCATCTTCGTTTCGTGTCTAGTGTGGGTACCATGACAACCTGTTTTATGAAGAATGTTTGAAGCGATGTTTGACTCGAAGGAATGAGAATCATTATAGTCCAGAGTCATGCACGCAGTGAAACAGCTTGATTTGACTCTGAAGGTTGTGTCATGGGACAGCTGAAGAGAACTTGTGAAATAACAACAAAAACATAGAACCTGTCTTCGATAGATTCTATTTTAGTTAATGCAAGAAGAACGGCTGGTGAACAGTTATATGAATGGAGGCTTATTTGTTCGCTTATTTCATGTTCCAAACTTGTTTCCGCAAAACTCCAGTATAGGGTATTTAATTAAAATAAGCCGTAGAATTTTTCGTTAATATTGTTTGTTGAAACTAGAATTTTCTGAAACGGAAGCGAAAAAACATCTGACTTCCGTCAACGCACAGTGAAAATTGGTTCATTTGCTGTCAAATTTCCCACAAACTCGGTCCATTATATCACAATTTTGACAGCAAATTCACTTTGAATTACACCTCCCGTTTTGCCCTAATCAAGTTATTCAAGCACAATTGCTTTTCTGTTTTATCTTTCAATAGAGCAGCCATCTGACAATTGTTCGCCAATCTCATCATTTTTAATTCGGGACCAACGCGGTTTCCACCTGCTGTGTTAGTGTATGTACAGGCCAAAACCGAAATAAAATGCACGAGATAATGTTTCGGAAGATTGCCACATCCATAATATTTTTGTAGATCCTAGTATGTGCATTCTAATCCCGTGGATTGAGTAAAAATCATTTTTTTAGTCTTGATAACTATAGAGTTTGCGTAGCAATTTAGCGATCTCCAGGTAAACATCCAATCAAGATTAGCAGACGGATTTCTGGTTGATGAATTTGTAAACATGTTTTTAATGATTGAGGTTTTTTCCATTGCCGAACACAAATGTGATTCAATCATCGACAGTCAAGATTCAAGATTCAAGATTTTATGGTTGAAAAAGCAATTACTTTACAATAACCATGCAGTTGAACTATAGGTACAAGTGTATATGTGTATATGTGTGTAGAAAAATGTCAAAATCAAAATAATTCTGGTAACGATAGATTATAAATAGTTCGGGGCATAATTTGGATTGGCTCTCAGGAAATCGTCTAGTTTTAATTTAAATATAGAAAAGTGTTTGAGCTTACCAAATCGGCTGGCAGGGAATTCCAAGCGAAACAAATACGCACAGAATAAAAATACCTGCGGCAGTTCTGATTGGAGTGGGGTATTTCCAACTTGCAGTTGTGACCGCGGTTGTTGCTGGATGTTCGTCGGTGAAATAGTATATCCAAAGGGTGGGAAACACTGTTAAGGATTTTGAATGTGAGGAGGAGGTCGGCTCGCAGTCTCCTTTGTGCAAGCGTCGTCAGCTTCAGTTTACTTAGTCGGTCAGCGAATGGTAGGTTTTCGAGCCCAATGACCAACTTTGAGGCTCTGTGGTGTATGCGATCCAATAGTGAAATGTCTTTTTGAAGCCATGGAGTCCAGGCTTGTGAAGCGTAATCAGTAAGCGGGTGTATGTACGTGTTCATCATCAGAGAAAAACATCTCTGGGAAAAACGTCCGAATATCCGCCTTAACACACCGAGCATCCGAGACGCGCGTTTGTAAACGGCTTCGCATTGTAGACCATTTTTCAGGCTACCGCAAATCCAGACACCCAGGTCTTTTTCTTCTTTGGTGTACTCCAGGATATTGTTGCCAAGCTTGTATGAATGAGAAAAGCTTAGCACACGACCAATGTGCATGATTTGAGACTTCTGCATGTTTAGCGGTAGGTTATTTTCAGATAACCACATTTGCACAGCATCCAAGTCACTTTGAAGCACACTGCAATCCTCGGCAGTGCTGATTTTTTTCCATATTTTTATGTCATCTGCGAACAGAACCATCTTACTGCCGCGTGGTGTTGGCAGGTCATTCATATAGATCAGAAACAGTATCGGTCCGAGCACGGATCCCTGTGGAACACCGCTAGTGACGTCGATTTCCTTCGATAGTATACCGTCAACTCGAACCCGTATATGTCTTTTGCTGAGATAGTCTCGCAGCAAGTCATACAGTCCTCCAGCAATACCGTGTTTCTTTAGCTTGTTCAGCAGTAAGTTGTGATCAACTCTGTCAAAAGCTTTAGAAATGTCTAAGTAGCATGCATGAATACTGCCTCCGGCGTCCACTACACTAGTCCAGTCGTCCAAACATGTCAGCAAATTAGTTAGACAAGAGCGGTTTCTGCGAAATCCGTGCTGGGCAATTGTCAAGAGTCCGTTTGATTCCAGGTGGCGCACTACTTCTGCAGTGATTATGCGCTCAAAAACCTTCGAAACCGAAGACAGCAATGTCACAGGCCTGTAATTTTTTACTTCAGAACGGCATCCACTTTTGTAAATTGGTGTAATTATTCCCAGCTTCCAATCAATTGGTACCATTCCGACTTGAAGCAATTCGCTAAACAGACGAGATAAAGGTCCCGAGAGCTGCGCATGACAGCTTTTGAGGAGCTTCGGTGAAATTTCGTCTGGTCCCGGAGATTTCTTTGCGTTTAACTTTCTTAAGTGCTGCGCAACCACCATCGGAGTAATTATTATTTCACTCAGAGTGGGACGATCATATCGAATGCTTGGTTCCTGTTCGTGCTCTGCGGATTTCGGTGCAAATACTCCAGCATAAAAGTCTGCTAACAAATCAGCGGTTTGTTCAACGGATTCTGTGAAGCCGGACGAAGTTTTCAGGGCAAAGACTCCTGGTTTAATATTTGTTCTATCGTTTACAAGTCTATACAAGAGCTTCGGATTCTGGTGCATCTGAGTAATCAATTTCGATTGGAACTCTTGTTTATCATCTCGAATTAAGCTGATAACTTTGTTTCTCAGTCGTGTAAATTGTGCCCAAGAATCAGCTGTGTTGGTAGCCTTGTGAAACTCCCACGCTACTGCCCTTTGTTTCATCCACTTTTTGGTCCTGCTACGTAGCTTAAATTTGTTACGTCGAGGATTTTTCTTCGGGACGAGGTTTGAATGTTTCTCTAATATAAGTTTCAGGTGTTGTAGGAGAGAGCGCCAATGACTGTCTGAATCGGAGTAATCCAACTGTATGAGACTAATGCTTTGAAGCTCTGCACAAAGGGTACGGTAGTTTACCTTTCTGAAGCATTTCATTCCGTCAAATTTGCGCCTAGCACTACAAACGTAGTAGAATTCTAGGACAACGTGGTCGCTCCGTCCGATCGGCGGTTTATAGATGATAGTTTCTACAGCGGTAGGATCAGATGTAAGTATCAAGTCCAAGGTAGACGGCCTGTCAGCTCCCCTCATACGAGTAAATCCTTTAACGTGGTTATAGAGGGGTGTGTAATCCAAGACTGCTCGAAGTTCGTGTTCAAATGTCTCTGGTGGATGATCATCACGGTTATATAGCTGGGGAAGGTTGAAGTCTCCCATTATCAAAATTTGAGTGTTATATCGCGTTGTTACATATTGCAAAGCAGTAATCAGTTTATTGTTCAGGTCGAGGTTCGCGGTTGGAGAACGGTAAATCACTCCAATAACGCACTGGTCACCAGAAGTAAGAGTTATAGAACACCAAAGCGTGTCGGGTATATCCAGATTTTGGTCATTCATAACTCTGCAAATAAATGATTGTTTGCAGTAGAGTGCTGCTCCTCCGCCATCACTCAAACGGTCACGTCGAAATAAAGTCATGCTTGGTAAAGAGAGTTCTAGATCAGAAAACGAGGTAGTGAACCACGTTTCTGTTATGGCAACTATGTCTGGGTTCGTTTCATCACAAATCTCGGAGAGTTCGTGCAGCTTATTGATCAGGCTGTTTGCGTTCGTATAGATGCACTTAATTGTGTTTTTTTATGAGTAATGACGGGGTGTAAGCTGTTTGGTTCAGCAGTTTGCTAGAGAGACTTTGTGTGTTTGTATATAAACAATCAATAAAGTTTGTAGTGTTCATATCACGAGAGGTTATTGGGGGTCCGACTCTGTCAGAGTCGGAATGCTCACGTTTTTTTGAAGTGGCGCATGAGGTTCCAATTGAACTGTGACACTTGGCGTAGGTTGATCAGTACTATCCGTTTGCTGAATTTCGGTTTTGATCCTGGGCAAGCTTAACTTTACGTTTTGGGGTAGATATCTTCTGTTTGACTTCCATTCGCGTTTGACATTATCGGTCATTTCGGTTGTCAAAAAGGTTAGCTTCAGAGGGCTAGGACCTTGCCCTTTATAGTTTGTAGACATCGGCATCCTGAAAGTGCTTACAAGTATGGATGTTTTAACGCCGATCTTTTCAGCTAGGTATTTCCACTGTTTGTGATCGTGCTCAAACTTTTGAGAAGGATCGTCTGCAGCGTAATCTGGAACACCCAGAAGTACGATACTTCTTGGATTATTTTCCTCTCGATAATTCTTTGTCGTCCTTCGCTCCCACCATGGTAGGTCCGGAAGGATACGACTTGTAGAATTGGAAACATCTCTAAGCTTGTAAGCATTTAAAAGTACGTTTTCCACATCCTCAGCTGATTTCAACGTTACTTTTAAGAGACTTGGATCATTTTTGCGGGGGGAATTCATGTGACGGTGTAGCCGAACAATTGATGAGGGGGTAACTATGGACAGTTTCATCTGACTACAAAGATTATGCCACTCCACCAAGTCGTGCTTCTGTTTGGCTTCGAATAGCGTTTCCTGTGACTCGGTCACGTTGGTACATATCACACTGAGGTTTATACGTGTGGGTTTTGGCTTATAGTTTGGGTCCTTGTTTTTGACGGTGGCTATGTGGATTTCTTTCTGAAATCCGCGACATGTGTGCAACGCTGGTGAATCCTTTTTAGTTTTGGTAAGATTTTGCGCAGTTATCTGGGCAAATGTCGGCCTGCTCGAATGTGACAAATTCTCTGTTGAATTTTCGGTAGTGGTCTCTGAGTGCGGCAATAATGGTATTTTTGTCGCGTTCATTATGCGTTCATTAAGTGTTATTAGGCTGGATTCTAAGCCATTTAGACGTCTCTCGATTGTGTTATCAGTGGTCTTTGCTTCAGAAGATGTCACCTTTGGTTTGTTTTTGCAAACTTGGCAAACATAACAGACACCGGGACAAATGTCTCCATTAATAATCGCTACCACGTATGGGGTCAACGACTTATCACATTTTGCATGCACCTTTGACAAGCAGTCGTAACATGTGACACATCTCGCCTTGGGGCTTACAACATTTCGGCAAACCGCACACACGCACCGCGGGGTGCTTTGTCTCGTTTTCAGGGTCATTCGGTCAGGAAAAATTTCAACGCTGTTCACACGTAGTGTTTCGACCGATCGATCAACAATGAGTGGCGTGATGGCGGTAAACTGCAGTGATCACGAAGTAGAGTGAAATCTGTAATCAATCCTGCGGTACGTTTCGGGATTTGATCTCAGGATATTCAGGGTAGCTCCAGTCGATGCAGAAGAAGTAGCTCCTTCGAATGGTATCAATAACTAGAGAAACTTGAACAGCAACAACAACTTTCCACGCGTAGATCCGAAATGGGAAAAACACGAAAAATCACAAATTGCACGTATTGCTGAATACCACTACGAGAGTGATAATTCCAGATAGCTGAATTCGAGAGGATTTCAAAAATGTATAATGTATCCACTTAGGTCCAAGTGGAAGAAGTGTATATCCAGGTAATCGGGAGCTCAAAATAA